>BJCO01636947.1:0-10737 GCA_018326465.1 Flaveria floridana
TAATATTATTAATGTTATTTCTAAATATGCAATTTTTTTAAAATAATATTTTTTTCTAAAATATAAAAAATATAAAATAATTTATAATTGGTATTTTTAAGAATAGAACTTTTATAAACAAAAAATAATTATAACTAGAAGGTTTTTAAAAATAATATTTCTTTAAAAACGTTCGTTTTGAAATATAACTGTCATCCTGTTTATAATAATGAAGGTTTCAATCAAATATTATTTTAGAATATCATCTTTAAATAATAAGCTTTTATTATATATAGTTATTTTATTTATACAACTCGTGTATTACACGGGTTTATTAAAGTTAGTGTCATGATATTTGTTAGAAACTATAACTCAAGTTTAAATTGAAGGATGTTATTTCAAACGAGTATCTTTTAAATACAAGTTAAAACCAGAAGAAGTCTATTTTCAATTAGATAAGAACTCATTTAGGAAACTATATTGTTTTGAATTTAAAAAATATTTTTACATTGACAAATTCACTAGTTTGATGGAATTAAGGGTGGGAGTGGCGCTCCTACGATACCCTCAAGTCTCTTGATTTTCCATCACTTTTGCATCGTGACCTTATTTTTATCGTCAAGTAACATAATTAATGGTGTCACTGTTTTCAAGTACTCTAAGTCATTTATGTTATGAGTTTTAATTAAAAATCAAAGAAAAATGAAAATGTTTCAATTGGTACTTAATTCCGATTTTACCTACTTGTGTGGAGTTGCAAGAAACCGGTTTTGCCATGAACTAGTATATACTCAAAGCGGCCCCTTCCACCCTAATTGAAGATGCTACCAATAGTTATCTATCAAATTGAGGTCTCGTTTTCTTAATTTGGTTTGTTAACATAAGATCAATATCATGCAGTAATCTTATATTCAGCTTGATTGTAGTGAGAAATTCGAGTTGATGCTTAGTATGTACAAGAAGAAAAAACAATTTACGTAACGACACATAATTATATTAACACCAATTCAACATGCCGTGTATATAAACAATTTATTTTTCATGAGACTTTAACATCTTGTACACTATATATAATTTTCATGAGGATCGATTTGATGTCTTGTATAGCGTTCAAAATGAATTTGTTTGATGAACCAAATTAAATGGAAAGGAAAAATCAAAGTATTCTCTAGGTGGTGAAATCGTAGCCAGTATAGTAAGAAAACTCCAACCATGATTGGAAACTCAAAATCTTAAAATATGATCAACTTTAGAAGAGCCTTGAACCATTATGCATTGTAAATGGATATGAGTACTTTATCAAGAAAAGTGACCCAATCCGATTCATAACAAAGCGTACAAACAGATAGTGCAAGTGGAGAATTTATGCTTCTATTACACCAGATGGACTAAAATTCAAAGTAAGGACATAGTTCAGTAAATGTTAAGTTGACTCTTTATATTGTTAATAAAATGTATATCTTATAAAATTGTGTAGGTTAAGACTTTTATAGAAGCTCATTCTTACAATTGAAGCAACACGGGAAGCTTGCAACTCAAGGTGGATTGCTAGTATTGTTACTAACATGCAAAAATCCGACGGGAATGTCTCTTATAAATCTTAGAAAGTGGGTTATGAAAAATTACAACATTGATGGATCATATTAAAAGTCTATAGTGGTAAAGAACTAGCTTACAATTATATGTATGGCAAGGAAGGATTAGTTTACGAAGATGAATGATTTCAAAGAAGAACTAATAAGTAGAAACCCATGAAGCATTGTTGATGTTGATTTCGAAACAAATATTAAAGATAAACGGTCTTTTTATTTTTTTTTATGTTATTAGTAGCTTGATTGAAAGGGTTTGTAGGTGGTCGTCATCCATACATTGTTCTTGATGCCTATCATTAGAAAGAAAAGTTAACTAATTAATGGAGTACTAGTCGCTTGTTTATGGTAACAATTTTATTTTTTAATAGTTTATGGTATACTTGAATCAGAGAATAAAAAATTTCATGCACATGGTTTTTTGAGTTTCTAATAAAATAATTTGTACACCTAAAGAGAAATATAAATCAACTTATCTTTTGAAAATTGCTTTGACGCGTGCAAAAGATAAGTGGGTTTATAAAGATATAAAGGAGAAGATATGCACACCTAGCATCAAATGTCCACTTAGGAGACCATAGAAGAATAGAATTATGCCACATGCTAAATAAAAAAGAGATATAGATGTCCACCTTGTAGTGAGCACGGACACCTTGAAAAAACATGCAAAATTCAGCATCTTAAAGTTGTAATAAATATGATGCAGTGAGCAATGGGTAATCAATGCAATGGTGGTAGTTTTCATTGAAAGGGTGAAAGAGCTCTTGCCACAACTGTTGATTACCTAATATCTTTTTAGTGCATCATCGTGGCATTTGGTATTATTGTCCCATTATCATCAACCCTTCAATGTTCATTTTTATTTATATTCATTTGGAAAAAACTAAAAAAACTTTTGTTGCTTCCGTGTTTCATTCAACTCAAATGGCGTAAGCATTATGTATTATGCATATCACTAGCCTAACCATCCGTGTATTACACGGGTTGGACAAATTTACATTTCATGAAAATAATAAAAAGTTATTTATGCATGATAATAAGACAACAATATAAAAAGAACATCACGGTTAATAAATATATGCTTACAATAAAGTTACGTAAAAAACTTTAATACATTGGATGAAATATTAAAGTTTTACAAATCTCTAAAAACCTCCTTATACACAACATTTGAGGTTTTATTTGTAGTCTCGCCATTTTATTTGTAGTATACACTGTGAGGTTTGAGGAAAAACCATATTCTAAACTAATTTTCTTAGAAATTGCAAGATCAAGAATAACATCCATTAACATCATAAAACGACGTTCATATTAGAAATATTATCCACAAAAATATTAGTTACAAATCTTATACTTTGAAAAAGTACATATTCAATTTGAATTAGTCATAAAACAACATCCATTATTCAAGAACACCATTCATTATTCAGGAACATTATCCATTAAGAATTTTCAACCCAAAACAACATACAATTGAACTGTAATCCAACCCCACTAAATTGACCAATGTGTTAATCTAAAAGCATCGGAATTTTAATAAGATAACCCGAACTTGAATAAACTGATTAGTGTTTAACCCAAGATTAACAACCCAAACAGATAGAAAGTAGATTTGTAGTATAATCCAAATATTGCTAAGAAGCATTCACATACAATGCATCAGATAGAACATGAATAACATGATTAGTGTTTTTAACCCAAGATTAACAACCCAAACACATAGAAAGTATAACTGTGATATGATCTAGATATTGCTAAGAAGCTTTAACATACAATGCATCATATATAACATGAATACATGATTAGTATGTCTAACCCAAGATTAACAGCCCAAAAAGATAGAAAGTAGATCCGTGGTATAATCCAAATATTGCTAAGAAGCATTCACATACAATGCATAAGATAGAAATCGAATCGAACATGATAGTAAACAACCACATACAATGAATCAGACATACTAAAGACAACTTGAAACAAAAAAAACAGTAGGTTTGATAACATACTAGTAGGTTTGACAACATACCAGTAGGTTTGAGTCTGTGTAAAACGGTTCAATCTTCACAAAAAACCATAAGAATTCCTACAACATAATATGCAGAACACAGAATTATAAAATTTAATCAAAGGAGTACCTATATTGTTTGAAATCAAACAAAAAGATACATGATCGAAAATTCCATTAACAAAATTGTGCGTAATCGGTCTGATTAAATCTCGTTTGTTGTCGGCCAAGATACAAATCGAATGCCTCAAAATCATAAATGCTTACCTGACCACCATGATTAACTTGTAATCGGATTGATGAGATCGTAGGTAGAGATGAAATCGGAGGTAGATACGATGTAGGAATGTTGGTGCAGAGAAGATTGGAATGAGAGAGTAGCAGCTGAAGATGAAGGATTATAAAATTAGGGTTAGAAGAATGCTTTGTGGGCCTTTTTTACTAAACCCGGATAGAACATGGGTCGGGTTTTGTAACCCGCGTGTATTTTCTTAAAAAATAGGCTGAGGTTGTGCCACGTGGATGTTATGTAAAGAAAAAATTGCCAAGTGGCAATGTAGTTGCTAAAATTTTGTCATGTGGCTGAAAATGGTTTCTTTTATTATATATGAAGATTTGTGTTTATCAGTTTTGATCTATTTGACTATTCATCACTTCTCTCATAAATTATTTTTCATATGATTTCATTTTTGTTTACACGTTCTCTTTCATTTTTGTCCTAACCTGGTAAGGCGGTAGACATAGTAAGTAGCTATATACATATGGTTCGTTTTGCTTGTTGAGGTGAATTACCTTTGACATTTATTTGATTATTGGTGGAGTTGTTTTCCTGAGCAAGTGAGCGAGCAAAATTCAAAGGTAAATATCATATACAATTGATTTCTTTTCAAATAATACACATTGATGGATGCATATATGTATTTAACTGTTGTAGTTTTGATCTATAATTTAGTCTTATTTAGCTCTTCTAAAGTAATTTAGCTTTTTTGTTATTGTCACAAAATGAGATTCTAGTTGTGAAACGAAACAGAACAAATAGAGAAATTCTTCAATCTCAAACACACAGACATTCAAGAACCAAAATAATCCGTCAAATGATTAAATCTGCAGACCTAAAACTAGACTAACAACACAAGATGAAAATGAAACAGATAAAAAAGATGGTTGAAACCAAAAGACATAGATGACCAATATAACAACTAGATGTAGATGATGATCATCGAATCATTAGGCTGGTGAACATCAAGAATCGATCGAGAACCCAAAAAACAATGATTTCCTAATTTTTGAATATTGGCCATTCAGTTCTTCTTTTGCAACATATATCAATGTGAAGAAAACTAAAGTTACGTTCATCAGCAGCCCAAGTGCAAAGCCCAACATCACGTTCATTTAGCCTAACTAGTCCACGAGCAATATGATATTCCATTAATCCAACTCAATATCATTCATTTTATGCAAGAAACAAAGTACACATTAGAGGCAAAACTACCGATATGTTTGTTGTTGAATTGTACTAAACATATATTTCTAATAGTTATGGCTTACTCAAACATTCATTTTGTTTGATTAATAGATAGTGAACGCCAACTGCTTGTTAAATGACCATTACAAATCTAAACTGTGGTTTTGGTTATTAGATGTAATGCTAATATTGCAATATCCAATGTTATGCATGTTAAATGACTATTACATATCGTCAATCTAAACTGAATAATTGACATTTACGTGAAACGTCCTAAAATTCAAAATTCGCTCTAGGCCATTTAAATGATTTCACTTGCCAACCTATAACACAGGGTATATTTAACTGGATTTATTCCAAATGAATTTTACTTTATCAATTTTGAAAAGGTTCAAAGATATTTGAGATTTCATAAAATATTGCCTACACCAACCACTTTCTCTTGACAATAAATTTACTCGATCTTCTAATTTATGTCCACAATATTTATTTATTTAGCTTATAAAATCATGTTTAACTACATACTACTTATAACTCACTCTATAATCTATACTATATTATAATGCACGAAGAATAGTTTCCGTCATAATTTAAAAGATTTGAACATTTTAAGCACAGTGTACAACTCAAAAAATCAATTTCACATGGGTATTTATGTCATTTAAACACTCCTAAAAAGATGAAACTTAAAAACTATTTACATCTACACCCTTATATCTCTAATTATGTACAATATCTTTCATGTGTTGTTACAATATGCTTAAAAGAAAGAATTTAGTTTTTTAAATATAAAACTAACCAGAGACGGGTATCATAATGAAAAGTGTCATACCCGCTGCAGCGTGCGGGCACGTTACTAGTCCTATTTCAAATGCTACTCTTTTGTTTTTATGACTTTCATCACTTATCCTTTTATATATTTGTTAATTAGAAGATGATAGAAACAATAAAAAGCAAAGATTAGGAAGGCTGTAGGGGTATGATTAAGTTAAACAAGCATATCTATCCAACACTAAGGCCCACAAAAGTGTAAGACCCATACGCCTCACAAGTTTTGAAGTCTCCCCACAACCCCAGAACCATCTTTCTTCACCTATAAATAACATCATATCATCATCCAATACTTACTCCCATCATTCTATCAACACACAAGATCATATATTATTCAATTCAACCTACATTTACACTTATCAATCTAGCTTCTAATTTTCATGGACAAAAATGTCGATCATTCCAAGCTTCTTCGGTGGTCGTCGAACCAACGTCTTTGATCCATTCTCTCTGGACATATGGGACCCCTTCTTCAACACCTCCATTTCCAGCATTCCAGCTGTTGGTCGTGAAACCTCGGCTTTCGCGAATGCACAGGTTGACTGGAAGGAGACACCAGAAGCTCATGTGTTCAAGGCTGATCTTCCAGGGTTGAAGAAAGAAGAGGTGAAGGTGGAGATGCATGAGGATAGGATCCTGCAGATCAGTGGAGAGAGGAGCGAGGAGAAAGAGGAGAAGAACGACAAGTGGCATCGTGTCGAGAGGAGCTCGGGGAAGTTTCTTAGGCGGTTCAGGTTGCCCGAAAATGCCAAGGTTGAGGATCGGAGGTGAATGCTAAGATGGAGAATGGAGTCCTGACTGTGACTGTGCCTAAGCACGAGGTAAAGAAACCGGAGGTGAAGACCATTGAGATCTCTAACTAGTGATCTTGATCATCATTCATCGAATAATAAAGAAAACAATGTGTGTGATCGTGTGCAAGAGCAACTTTATATGAATTGAATATGTATGTTGAAGAAATGTAACATGTTTGTCTTAAGTAATAAAAATTGTGTGATCATTTAAACTTAGTTTCAAGAACGTATTAAGTTACATATAATACTATATTTTTTCGATCTATTATTTATCAAGTGGATATTATGCATTCAATCCCCAGTTTCACAAGACTACCAAAGTTCACTTCTAGTGGTGTCTTCTCTTTAAAATATAATTGTTAACAATGGAAAAGAACTCAAGGATAATACCCAACCAAAAGTGTATTATGAATACCCAACAGAATCGTCATAGAACAATCAAGATAATAGACAAACAACTAGACAAAACGAATCAGGTCTACACACAGATCATCGTTGTGATGATCTGTGAATATACAGCAGAAAAGATAAAAAAAACCCTAACAGGAAGAAGCTAGAGGAAAATGGAGCGGATGATCTATTTCCAAGAAACATAAGAGGCTTGATAATAAGCTGCAAACAAGCAACAGTACTCCAAACCCAGTAATGGCTAGCCCAGCGACAGCAATAATAGGCCCAGCAACAGCAATAATAAGCCCAACAACAACCCACTATGCAAAACACAAAAATAACAAATAAAAAACATGGATAATAAAATTGAGACAACCCCTAAAATTCAACACCCCCCTCAATTTTATGATCAAAAAATGTTAAACATTGTCAACTTATCTGATAGGAGGAGATGTTGTTGAATGGGCAATCCTTTTGTAAAAATGTCTGCAAGTTGGGCCTTAGAATCAACAGGCACAGCTTTAATAACTCCTTGTGAGATTTTCTCCCGAAGGAAAAACAAATCAATTTCAAAATGCTTGGTACGGTCGTGAAAAACCGGGTTAGAAGCAATGGAAAGGGCAGCATTATTATCACAAAAAAGTTGAACAGGTAAGGATACAGGAACCTGAAGCTCAGCTAACACATTGCACAGCCATAAGACTTCACATGTGGCAGCACACATGGACCGATATTCAGCCTCAGCCGATGACCTGGAAACAGTAGTTTGTTTTTTGCTTTTCCACGAGACAAGATTTCCAGCAAAGAACACACAAAATCCAGTTACCGAGCGACGGGAGTCCAAATATTTGCCCCAATCCGAATCATAGTAAGCACATAAATCAAGACTTTGATTTTTGCTAATCAGAATACCCTTACCAGGAGCACCCTTTAAGTACCGAAGAAGTCTTAGAGCAATTTGCAGATGGGAATTTGTGGGTTTATGCATATATTGGCTCAAATATTGGACGACATAAGAAATATCAGGACGTGTGTGTGATAAGTAGATGAGTTTGCCGATTAATTTTTGAAAACTAGTGACATTTTCTAGAACAGTATCATTTTTTGCACAAGTTTGAAAGAACATAATATGGTTCAATGGGAGTTGTGACTGGTTTACAACCACTTAATCCAAATTCAACAAGACGCTCAGAACAGTATTTCCTTTGAGAAAGGCACAAACCATTTTTAGTGTTTAAAACCTCAATTCCAAGAAAGTATTGTAAACGACCAAGATCTTTAATTAAATATTGTGATTTCAAGGAATTCTTAACTGATTCAATCTCCTGAACATTATTTCCAGTGATAATAATATCATCCACGTACACTAGCATCACAACCAGAACAGATTTTATAGATTTTACAAACATAGAATGATCATATTTACTTTGAGAAAACACAAGATCACATAATACACTAACAAGTTTTTCATTCCATATGCGTGGAGCCTGTTTTAGGCCATATAAAGCCTTGTTTAGTTTGCAAACTTTTGATTCGGTTTTTGAGAAATAGCCATCAGGCACATGCATATACACATCTTCATTTAGATTACCATAAAGGAATGCATTGTTAATATCTAATTGATACAGTGGCCAATCATGTTGAACAGAGAGACTAATGACACATCGAATTGTAGCCATTTTAACAACGGGTGAAAATATTTCATCAAAGTCTATTCCCTCTTTTTGACTATATCCCTTAGCTACTAACCAAGCCTTATACTGTTCTATCTCTCCATTTGACTTATATTTTATTTTGTACACCCATTTGCAACCTATAGCCTTTCTATCCTTAGGTAAGTCAACTAATGTCCATGTATTATTTCGGTTTAGAGCCTCCATCTCCTCACTCATGGCAGCAACCCAGTTTGGATCATTTTTTGCTTGGAAAAATGAGGTTGGTTCACTGGATTTAGTCAGGTTTGAAGAAAATACTTTATTTTCAGCAGAGATATTAGAAAAATTAACCACTTTTTCCATTCCAAATTTAACTTTCCCTTCTATGATACAATCTTGCAATCTTTTTAGGTGGACATGGGTTCTAGTAGATTTTCTCACACCTGATGGTTCATCAATACCCTCAGAGGGAAATGTTTGTTCATTAGAGTTCATAGTGCAATCTACCTCACTAGTGCTAGACATTTGTTCTGGGGGCTGCTGAAACACAGCCTCGCCACGATTCGGCTGCAAGGGTGCAGTCGCATCAGGCTGCTGTGTGACGGCCTCGCCTATACCAGACCTAACATCGGTACTTGGCTGCTGATCGCAACTAGAATCATTCATGGGTTCCCTCCCTTCATCATTGGGTGTCTCACCATCGGGTTTAAATTGATTAGACTCTATTTCATCAAAAAAAATTAGGTTTGTAATGGAAAGTTCATTCTCAAAGGCAGTGTTTTTTAATGAAAAATCACTTGCAAATGGAAAAGTATTTTCAAAGAATTTTACATCTCGAGAGAAGAAAGAGATTTTTGAATCAAGGCTAAACAATTTATATCCTTTTCTAAATATTGAATAACCAAGAAAGATACATTTTTCTACTCTGTTTCCAAACTTTTCATTATTATTTAAAATAGTACTAAAACAGAGACAACCAAAGACCCTTAGGTGTTTAAGTAGGGGAGGAAAACCAAACAAAATTTCATACGGGGACTTGCCATTCAGAACGGAGGAGGGAGTCCTGTTGATAAGATAGGCAGCAGTTAGAATACAGTCTGACCAAAATTTAAGCGGAATTTCAGCTTGGAAAAGAAGGGTTCTAGCAACATTTAGTAGATGCCAATGTTTCCTTTCAGCGATGCCATTCTGTTGGGGTGTATAGGCATAAGTAGTTTGATGTATTATACCATTTTTTTCATAAAACTTTGACATTTGAGTGTTTACAAATTCAGTTCCGTTGTCACTTCGAAAATTTTTTATTGTTGGATTAAACTGATTTTTAATCAACTGAAAAAAACTTTCTAAGTTTTGAAAAACATCCGATTTGTACTTCAGCATGTATACCCATACGGATCTTGAGAAATCATCAACGATGGTTGTCACACCCCAACCTTGACGGCGGAATCGTTGAGATGTGAGGGTTAAGATTGTTCACAGCCACATAACGCTAACCTTAAATATAAATATTATTATCATAAGTTTCAAATGCAATTACAACCATAAGTCTTAACATGAAATAAGTCAATACATAACCAAAAGTAATCCAAAGCTTTTTAATCTTTAATCTAGGTCCAAATCCTAGTTTTAATGCATGCTTCAAAAGATCACTTCAAACCAGGGCATTTCCTGAAACATGTTAAAAATAACGGGTCAACTATAAAGTTGGTGAGTTTCCAAGGGCTTCACATACATAATATACCATGGATTTCAAGTAGCAATTCATGTCATAGGTTATGAGTTAGCAAGTTTATAGAACACATATAGTGCAATCAAACCTCGACTAGATTATAAGTTTATATGATTGGCTAAGTGTACTTGGTTCCCATGATGAACAAGCATACGTCATCAGGAGTCGGCAATACATCGACTTTAGCACCAAATAGGCTTGTCAGGCCCAAAGATCTAAGACGTCGCCAGGCTAGCAATAGTTAATGATTGTAAACAATATATGTATCTCATATAAGACTTACAATAACACAAATAACCATGA
>BJCO01636949.1:0-11091 GCA_018326465.1 Flaveria floridana
GAGAATCCTGCCGGAGAATCCGCCTACGCCGCCGCTGTTGAGCTTGGAGGAGATCGATGAGTTGTCGTCGCCGGAGTTTAAGAAGATGATCTCGATGTGTCGATCAAAGAAGCCATTGTTGGAGACCATTGCTGAAGAACCAATTTCTTCTAGATGATTGTTTTTATTGGGCATCATTAAAGTTTGCGATTGATGATGGAGTAAATGGGAGCATTTACGAAGCAATTGAAAGCATGGGGAAGAAGGACCAGAGGAGATCTATGAACGCCATCTGCGCTTCTCTAGGGTTTTATTTCAAAAATAAGGTTATTATGGTAATTTACCATGAATTCCTGATGTTTTTAAAACAATCCCCCCAAGTTTGGAAGGATTTCAAATCCTCTAATTTGAAGGATTTGGAAGGATTTAAATTCAATTCCAATCCTTTTTTTGACGAAACGAACAACATAAGGAATGGAATCTATATTCCAGTTCCCTCAGAATTCCATTCCATTCCATGAAACGAACGCACCCTAAATCCCTTATCTGTTTCCAGATCCAAAATCCATCATCATTTCATCTCTACTAACCTACTTGAGCAAAAACCAAAGAGGGTTTCTTTGATCTATACTTTTCTCCCTCCCGTTTCTACATAGTTCTTGTAGGATAGTTATAATCGATCTCTAGATCCATTCATTGATTTGATCGGTTGAAAACCCTTTTATCTTTGTCGCCGACAAGATCCAACACGCTATAAATCATTTATATGACTAACCCCAGACCAATGATATCCAGTTTTATAATCAAAGCAACTATTATGCTCTTTTTCTGACCAACTTGGGGTCATTTTTGTGTTCTTGATTGCCTTTTTGTGGAAATCCATTTTGGGTTGAAGATAATGAGATCTGAGAGTTGAGAAGGATATTGTTGGTCTGTGATCTACTAAATTTTCGACCTTACTGTGGTCTTGTTTTGGTTATTGTTTAGTTGCTTGTAAGGTGTTTGATGCTTTGCCGCTGTGATGCAGCCTGATCAGAGAAGGAAGGTAACCCTTATCTAACTATATACATCAAAGAGTGACTTCATCTTGTTTGTTGATGTTATGAACTTATGATATTTTGTATTATGTCATCAGAAACCCTTGATGGGGTATTGTGAAATTGGGTATTATGATCTGCAATATAGATGCTTACAAAGCTATTAATAATTTGATGTTGCAGGGATCTGGGGAATTTGATTTTTTCACCGAATATGGTGAAGGGAGTAGGTACAAGATTGAGGAAGTAATTGGTAAAGGAAGCTATGGTGTTGTTTGCTCTGCATATGATACACATCTTGGTGAAAAAGTAGCAATCAAAAAGATAAATGATATATTTGAGCATGTTTCGGATGCCACCCGCATTCTTCGTGAAATTAAGCTTCTTAGGCTTCTTCGCCATCCGGACATTGTGGAAATTAAGCACATCTTATTGCCACCTTCAAGAAGAGAATTCAAAGATATATATGTTGTGTTTGAGCTAATGGAATCTGATTTACATCAAGTTATCAAGGCTAATGATGACTTGACACCAGAACATTACCAATTCTTTCTTTATCAGCTTCTTCGAGGATTGAAGTACATACATACAGGTTATATATTGTGGTCATTTTATGAATATCTGGTTTAAGATCTTATATCTTTTGCAATCTGATTTTGAATTACTTCTTTTGCAGCAAATGTCTATCACAGAGATCTAAAACCCAAAAATATCCTGGCCAACGCCGACTGCAAACTGAAGATCTGTGACTTTGGTCTTGCAAGAGTTGCCTTCAATGATACACCTACTGCAATATTCTGGACTGTATGTCCTTAACTCGTATGAAATATAGTTTATGGCAATATGGACCGCTAGGGGGTTGGGTGACAGGTCCAAATGGGTAATTTGTATGGACAAGTAATTTTTGGCAACTTTTTTTAAGAGAGTATGTCAAAATACAATTAATGAAGTTATATTATTCTAATAATATTTTAGATTTTTGGATAATTGATCTAGGGGGTTTCACAAATTAAAAAAAGTAGTTTGGGTTACTTGTGGCCCATTGAACTGTTTTAACTATACTCATTGAATTTTGGCGGTTACAGCAGTTATTTTCTTTAGCTATACGTTTTTTTTTGTAAGGTTAGATCCCTTAAAATTAAAAACATAACCTGAAATGAGCATTTCACAAGTATATCGGTTGATATGAGCACATCTATCTAGTTTTTCTAAAATACAGTCTATTAGCCTATTGATTTGAATTATGCATGCTTATATGATTTATTCACAGGATTATGTTGCAACAAGATGGTACAGGGCTCCAGAGTTGTGTGGCTCATTTTTCTCTAAGGTAAAACATGCAGTGCTGCAGTTATTTGCTTTAAATTATCAAGCTTACTTATATTGTTGTTGCAATAGTAACTTAAGTTTATGGTTCTATATAACACAAAGTCAACGTCTAATTAACTTGATTTTTTGTGCAGTACACACCGGCTATAGACACGTGGAGTATTGGTTGTATTTTTGCAGAACTTTTAACTGGAAAACCACTTTTTCCTGGGAAAAATGTGGTGCATCAATTGGACCTGATGACTGACCTTTTGGGGACACCATCACCTGAAGCTATTGCTAGGGTCTGTTTTCATTATAACTGATGGGATCAATATAATGATATGTGTCTTGATACTGATCGTCTCATAATTTCCACTTGAAGTGCCATGTAAATCATTGAGATTTAAATAAACAGATAATTCCGCTTCTTATCTTTTGATCATGCTGATACAGCGGCCAATTATTATTAAATAACTTGATAAGTTTTTAATGTTTGGGGGCATGTTTGGGATTGCTTATTTTGATTGAAAAGGACTTTTAACAAAAAGGATTTATTAACTTATGACTTTTCAAAATGAGTTTTAAAAAAAGTGTTTGGATTAGCTTATAAACTAAAACGTTGTATAATGACCAAAAAAGACATACTTTAAAATGATGAGAGTTAATAGGAGGTAGTAGAGGGGTATAATAGGAAATTAAACCAAAAGTAGTTTTCAAAAGTCAATAAGTAACTCTTCCTTACTTTTCAAAACCTCATTTTTACCCTATATAAAAAGTCAGTTTCAGAAGTCCTTTTGGCTTTGCCAAACACTTTTTTTAACTTATTAACTTCTCAGAAGTTAATAAGTCAAAAGTAGAGGGGAAATAAGCAATCCCAAACATGCACGATAAACACAATTAGTTTCTCCTTATTTGATTATTTAGGGTCAAACAATTTGTTTTGGGTAGTCAGTTTCATACCAACTGCTCATCAAAGTGTAAAATGAACTTATCTACTTATCCCTCATTTAATATTGATTTGCTAGACGGTTATTCTTTTTCTTATGAAAATTTATTTTGTTATTTTATATATTAGTTTAGCAGACAATCAAAGTTTGAGAAACCAGACATTTAATTATATGATTTTACAACTTCAAAGTTCAAACACAAGCATAGCTGAATTTCTTTCACAAAGTGTTTATTGTAACTGATCTTTGATATTTAATATGACAATCACTTTCAAGACACATATCCAGGCACCCCCATGCTTTATTTGCTGTCATTTTTTGCTTATTAATGTTGATGTAACGCAAGCAGATAAGAAATGAGAAGGCAAGGAGATACTTAAGCAGCATGAGGAAGAAAAAACCAATTCCTTTTTCACAGAAATTTCCAAATGCAGATCCTCTTGCTCTTCGTTTGTTAGAAAGAATGCTTGCATTTGAGCCTAAAGATCGTCCTACTGCTGAGGAGGTAACATCTTATCTATTTTATTTAACATCTTTATTGGAAGTTATCACTTTCGAAAGTACTTATTTCACTTATTGTGTTAGGCCCTTTCCGATCCATATTTTAAAAATTTGGCTAAGGTTGAAAGGGAACCTTCTGCTCAGCCTGTGACTAAGATGGAATTTGAGTTTGAAAGAAGAAGAATTACAAAAGATGATGTGCGTGAATTGATCTATAGAGAAATTCTTGAATATCATCCCAATATGCTGAAAGAATACTTAGATGGAGCTGAACCAACGGGCTTCATGTATCCAAGGTGAAGTTATCTTGAAATACATTCTATTTTGTAATATAATTTTAGAGGTGGCAAAATTGCTAGGTGAATAGGGTAAATATTTGGTCCGGATTTGGTTTGCTTGACATGACATACTTTTTGTTCACTCTTTTTGCTTTTTATAAATAATGTGTGTTAATATGGTAACAAAAGCTATATGATTAGAAAAACAGTAATAAACTTAATCATAAAACAATCTATAAGTTTTATGCTTTTAAATACAATTTGCGGACTTTGGCATGTTTTCTCGTTAGCTAATCCTTTTTTCTTATCTTACCCATCAGCACATAGTAGAAATTACCACCTCTATTAATTTTGTTTTTTGATATGTAATCACTCATTATATGCCAATATTCATCACGAGGCTCTGAAATTGACATTACTTGTGTTTATCTACAATTATACTTTATAATTGGGGTTTACAAGAACATGCTGTAAATGGCAAAATGAGGGGCTGGACAGGTTAAATAAAGCCGTGGTCAATTTGAAAAATTATTTTAGGGCGGCTAAAAATGGTTTGGGTCGCCTAGTTAGTTTCGCTGTCTTTTTCTTGATTTTAATTAAAGGTTAATGTACTTAGTAATAAATAAGTATTAACATATATAAAACTATATTAAAATTAAGGGTAAAGTTTTTTAAATAAATAATTACGAGGTTGTAAGCGGTAGAGTTTGCTATGACTGATTTTTAAACCATACCATCTGTTTATCTCTTGTTTTTGTAAAAGTATTTTTTTACCCATGTAGTTTGACCGGCTAGCAATATATAAACCAAAGTTACCCATTTTCACATTAAGGGATTGCTGTTTTTACTCTTTTACACAGATAATACTCTATTTTTTCTTTGAGATATTAATATGCTTGAGATTAGTGTGCCCAGATATGAAAAAGCTAGAAAGTAAAGCCATATTCATTCCCTCATGATAAAACTACTACTCAATAGTTTCCTAAGAAGCCCGTCATGGATCTTTCTGAATGGTAACATTGTTGCATTTTTGTAGACTAGTTTTCTTTTTCTTTACTTTCTTTCCTTTTCACTTTACAGCGCTGTTGACCAGTTCAAGAAACAGTTTGCTCATCTTGAGGAACATTATGGCAAAGGTACAACAGCTGCACCTTTAGAGAGGCAACAATCTTCATCATTGCCAAGGTAATCTATAACTATGATCACAAACATCATATTATTCCAATAATAATTTGATAAATTGTTTAAAATACACTTTAAACTATTTTCGACCTATTCGGCTTCATGAGTAACTTCATTTTGAGCTATTCTTTTTGAGTTTCCCTATTAGACATGAAGAAAAACCTGAATTGGCCCATTTATAAGTAGTTTGAACCATGATGTTTTTCTCTTTTTTCTTTGAGTTCTGAGATTGGTGTTCTTGCTTAACTTTTGGGTGTAGGGCTTGTGTACTATATCCAAAAGAGACTCAGACTGCACAAGGTACAGTAGAAGTTACAAATGGTCTCTCAAATTGTTCAATCAAAGAAGTTGGGAAGCAGTACATAACTAACCCTATGCCAATGACCAGACTTCCTCAAAGCATCCAAGGTTTGATGATTCGATTACCCTATGCACTATTATGACCTTTTTTGTTGGTTATGTATACATTCTAATAAGATATTAATTATATCAATCTAAAAGAATCTGAAAAGGCAAGAGACATACAGATCTTCCTTGTTTGTTGTCATTATCTCTTTTGTTCATGTATTTTATGTGTGCATGATGTATCCCATGGTTGTAAAAATCGCTAGGCGCTAGTCGGGCGGTGGGGTACCGACTAGGGATTAATCGGGATTAGTAGTGATTAATCAGAATTAATCGGATTGGAATTTTATATGTTAATTTACAAATTTATAAATATATATACAATATTTTTCAAAATTATACGTATAATTTTTTATATTTGACCGATTTTTATCAAATTTTGACTGATTTTCTCTAAATTTTGGTTGATTTTGACCAAATGTGATAAATTTTGACTAGTTTTGACTAATTTTCTTTGATTTTTGGCCGATTTTGACGTTTGACTGATTATCTAGGCGGTTAGCTAAAATCGAATCGGTGGATGACCGATTAGCGATTAATCGGGGATTAATCGGTGCTAGGCGGCGATTTTTACAACACTGATGTATCCTTTGACCTTTCTTACCTATTAGTTATCATCATTGGCCACTTAATTTGAATGTCAAATCACCATTTTTAGTATATAATACTACAAGTTGAAGATAAAACACCAGTGGTATATGTAATGTTGCTTGTTTGCGCACTGGTTACCATATGGAACATAGAATTACCTGATAGCATGAATTATATCTTATTAAGTATGTTCCAGCATAAATTGCAATATTTTCAAAATTGCATGTAGCATCAATTTGCCCAACATTCAAGAGGCAGTTTGGTCCATCCGCGTATGTGGTTTTATCTATGAAAGTCTCATTGCGGTTCTACTGTATTTACTAAAAAAATTGTAAATAAATAAGTGTATGTTTGTGTGTGTATAATAGTGGTGGTTCAAATGTGGCACTAAATGTTTGAGGACTATCAGAAACCATGTTATTCAGTTGTATTCACTACTCACTAGTTAATACATTATAATATTTTTACAGTTCTGTATTCACCACTACTCGCTTACTCTATAAGTATTAATGATTGAGTAGTGAATAAAATGGTATGTGCATCTCATTTGAGGGTGGGTTTCGGAGCAACTACTAAGGTTGTTGTGTTGTGACCTAGAAGTCATGGGTTCAAGCCGCGAAAAACCTCTTACACGAAGTATAGGGTACGTTTGCGTATTTCATATCGCAAAGCGAACCAGCCCCCCCGGCCTCTGTGAGCTAAGTTGAGCTCCGAGTATGCCCTTTGTAGTGAATCTCATTTAAACACACACATATAGTAACGCGATCACTTTGGTTTTAAATTTCACATTCATACTGAAGTTAATTATGATGTTAATAAGACTTTATAATTGCATTTTGTATTAACAATGGTCAACAATCTATATAATCAATACATAGGAATTGGTTATTAGTGCAGTGATTTAATATGTTTACACATAATGAAATTTATCTATGTTTAATGTAACTAACCATCTTTATGTTTCACTGTACATTGTAATATTATTGTTGATATTAGTAGGCAATATACTGGTAATAGATGTGAATACATGTTAATAAATTATATCATTATAATACATAATACATAATCCTATTTCCAATATGTATTAATGAAATCAGTAATCATATATTGTATTTGTAATCAAAATGTACCAACTCATAAATTTGTTATTATTATAATTTTGAAAACCGACCCAAATAGGAGTTTCAAGAATTATTATTATTATTATTATTATTATTATTATTTTATTGTTATTATTATTTTTTTTATGTCCTTCTGATCGTTTTATGTATCGATCTCTTAAATAACTGAAATTTGCTAATTGAAATATGCATTGTTACACATCCAAACATCCTGATGAGAAGATTTGATTTTGTTTGTATGTTTGGATTCCACAGGGGGGAGTACTGCAAGGCCTGGCAAAGTAATTGGTTCTGTAACACGTTATAGCAACAATGACGCCCTTGAGCAACGAAGGATAGGTAGGAATAATCCTCCAGTAGCCACACCGACCCAATTCCCGCTTCCGGCCTCTTCATACCCCAAAAGAAGCAGCAACTCATCTGTCTGCAAAAACGATAAGGTAGAAACCAGTATAGAAGTTTCTGGTAATGGGCTACAAGCTCGGCCTCCATATGCTCCAAGAAAAGTTGCTGCGGCTCAAGGCGGGCTGGGTAGTCAGTGGTATTGACTTGTGTAATGGGCTGGAAGATGTACATGCTTACTTAAAGAGAGACTGTTGAGTGCTAACAGGATTCACTAGCTTACTCCACGTTTGACTTGTAAAAATAACTATTGTTCAAGACCAGCGTTTGAATTGTATTTTTTGTAATATGTTTTTAAAGGTGAGTGAATATTGCATGCAGTTTCATTCTTCTACCAAATAAAAGGAACATGAGCATCTTACCCAACAGTAAACAATGCATTGTAATCTCATTTGTTTATTATTTGTATTGTCCATTTTGGAAATTTCTATTTCAACACTATCGTAGTATCAAGTGTAAATCATAATGTCAAATACAACTATTTTTAATATTTATGCTCCTTTGTTCTGCTCTTCCTGAAATACTGGTCGTCACATCCATATGTTTTCAAATTCCGAACGGTTAATGGCTGGATCCTGATTTATGGCTAATGGTTCTGTCGGTTTTGGTTTTGAGGCTCAGAGTTTAGCGGTTTTGCTTTGCTGTTGTTATGAGAATGCTCATAATATAAATAAATGTTTTGATACATGTGTTGTTTGCAAGTCAAACTCGCATACCAAATTTCTTCCCATCTTTTGTTATCCATTCCCGTTATTAACAAATCATTATTTATGAATTTTCAGGACAATTTCTGTGAAAATAGAATGGTTGGTTACAATAACTACAACAAATACCTTTTGGATAACCAAGATCGATATCCTTGTGCTGATTTGTTGGTTAATCTCCTTCTAGGCGGCCTTTTCCTTTTCTTCAATTTAACAAATATAACCAAGATTGTAGGGACCCAACTTCTCTCTTGATTCTTCAAATTTGTCTAAAACCAATAGGAAAAAAAGGGGAATCTTTTGTTGGGCCTTGAAAAGAAAAAGCATGCCAATTCAAAACATGGTTGGTAGTTATTCTGTTTTAGTAAATTATACAAGTGTTCAGTTGATGCGGATGAATGAGAAATGCACAAGTGTTAAGACAATGCGGGTAGCCAAATTTGACACGGATGAAGATAAAAGATTACAAGTGCTTCAATGCGATTGAAGACATTTGATGCGGATGAAGAGAACAAGATGACGTGGACAATCATAGTCATCCACATTGACCCAATGTGGATGAATTAATGTTCACGTGGTTGTCCAAGTCAAGTAATGAGGACACAATGTGCTCACTCGCATCAAACAATGCGGATGAACAGATGTCAAATGTAGGCGTAGACTTGGTGAATGGTGAATTTGTTTTTGTATTTTTTGACTTATGTAATTCTAATGTAATGTAATTAGTCAGAGTATTTTAGTCTATGGGCCATATGTTAGGCTTACAAATAGAAAATTAGCATTTTCATGTGGTAACCCTGAAAACCCTAGCAACCAAGATTCAGATAGAGATGTCCCGGACCCAAGATTCAGATAAGTTAGATGCTTGGATATTCTTTTCTTTCTTCTAGTAGGTGTATGGTAATCCATTTTTAGCTTACCAGACTGGGATAAAATCTAAGGTAAGATTGCTTTCTATGTAGGTAGAAGAGCCTAATCTTTGTACTAGATCTATCTATCAGGGAAGAAGGGAGGCGATTTCAAAGCGAAGCATTAACTGAAGGATGCGCCTGCCCATGGCCTCATCTTCCTATTTTTGAGTCTTTAGTCACCGAGAAGACTAATTCTGTAGCTTAAAAACTTAGGACACCACATTTTCTAAAGTTGGGGGCAAGTCTTGCTGAGTCAACTCTCACCTCAGAATTGATTAAGAAGAAAGCTTAAGAAATTGGCAAGAAGAAGTAGGAAAGGAGGAGCATTAGTAGTGAATCCCTGAGATTGGATTGAATCTTGAGAAAGTCATGAAACTTGATTGAAAATTGAATAGATCCGTAAAAAGAATGTCATCTAAAGTAGCCATTCCCCTTTCAGTAGTTGAAATACTTTTAAGGTTTATCGATATATAAAGAGAATTTATAAGTATTATCATCTATTATTCTTAATTTGATTATTTATTGTTTTAATTCCGCTACAAAGATTCAATAGATTCGATCAGCATATTCGATCCGATCAAATCTCACCTAGAGAAAGTCTTGACTCTTGATTTAAGATCGAATACTCATTTGATCTGAAATTATGTTGATCCACCGATTGATCTATAAATCTAAGCTGTTCTACGTGTTAGATTTGTAATCAATGTTGGGTTTTGTCACACGTAAAACAAGACTAGTTTAACCATTTAAACTATAAAAATGCAGCGGAATATAGGTTTAACATATGGTTAGTAATCTGAAATTTTAACCATTTAAAAACATAAACAAAACCCAAGAATAAGGATCATATAAATATATGTGAAATAATGTGCTATCAAACCATAAAACAACCATAGGGTGTTCAAAGATACAACCTTTCTTGCACAAGTTATGGTAGATGTATAAGATGAAGAAGATGATGTTCTTGAGTGGCTAGCCTTCAAAGGAGAAGACCTCAAACTTGTATACCGACAAGCCTAAACAAAACACCCAATCTTGTTAGGAAGAAGAGCACCAGGATAAAATCCCTTTTGAACAATCCAAATCAGCCAAGAAGTTCTTGAAGAGCAGCCAATAAATCTGAGATTTCAGCCCCTTCTTTCTTCTTGAATCCGAAAAACCCTTTGTTCTTTGAGAGAGTTTGTTGCTTTGTGTGTTTAAGAGAAGGTGTAGGTTATGGTTGAGTGAATGAGTGAGTAATGTCTTGAAAAAGCCAAGACAAAAGGTGAGTTCCCTATGCCCATATGGGCGGCCGAAAAATAGAGTTCAAAATGGGTTCCCCCCATTTTGAAAATTTTATAAAATTCACTCTTTCAACCCTTAGTTTTATAAAATTAGAACCTATTTTAATTTTATAACAATAACACACATTTATTTATTATTATTTAACCAACTTAAATAATGAAACAAACAATCTCTCATGAACAAATTATCCACATAATATTGTTCTTTTACAAAAGCAACATTTTAGAAAACCCATTTTTAAAATTGGTGTCATTATTTATTTGTTGGATCTTATCAACAAATAAATATTAATTGGTGTTTGTATAGCTTGTTATTGGGTATGACCCGACTTGGATCATAACGTACTAACCATATCAATCTTGTATGTGTCTTGGGCATATAAGATCCAACAATCTCCCACTTGCACAAGATTCATAAAAGATTGATGCAAGCAGTAAA
>BJCO01636950.1:0-10744 GCA_018326465.1 Flaveria floridana
ATTTTCTTCCAAATCTTGACCCAAACCAGGTAACCCAAGTCGTAATTCAGTGGCTTTGAGGTGAAGAACACTCCTGTTGTCGCTTTCGGGTGAATTTTTGGGAGATTTTGAGGGTTTCTCCATTGATGAAGCTTCTGATACTTCTGATAAGCCTATGTAGTCGTGTTCTAGTGGCACAGACATCAGTGATTGTTAGAAATTTGGGAAATTAAGAGGATGTTGAAGGAATTTTGAAATTGTGAAAATGGTTGAGTGATTGAAGATGAAGGAGAATGAAAGCTGAGCGCTTTATGGTCGATACTTGTAATGTGTGAATAGAATCATCTATTACTCACATTTTATATGTGGAGTGAATTCTGTGTACACTATAGCAGGGTTTTCTTTTTTTTTTTCTTTTTTTTTTCTTTTTTTTTTAAGGAAATAAATAGAAAGTAATAAGTTTTTAGCGTAAGGCGGTACTTAATACATTTAGATCTTATTTTTCAATCTTAAGTTGTATTCTTATAATTACGTTAAAAATTATTATGTTTTTATTTTTTAATTAAAAAATATTTTTTATATATTTATCATTATATTTTCTCTCTTTTCAACTTATAATCATTTTTAAAAAAATTAAAAAAATAATAATAATAGAGTTGAATAATGTGTTACCAAATAGGATGTGAACGCTTTAAGGATATTAAAAATATTTATGTTCTTGGGTTTTTCTAAAAGATGGAAGTGCAAAGAAATTAAAATTTTAATAATTTATTCTCCTTACTTTTATAAAATGGAAAGAAAAGAAAGAAAACATATAAAATTTTTATTTTTTTTTATTTCATTCAAATTCAAAAGCATAAAATTATGATAGGTCTTTACTTTTCGTCTCTTTCTTTTCTCTTCTCAATTATTTTTTTATTTGTTTCTTTCCTCTCGTTAAATCACTTCACTTCACTTCACTTCATTTATTTTATTTTCTTCCATTTATTAAACTCAGGAACACAACGATGTGATATCGGTAAAAAAAGCTTTGTGAATGTGTTGAACATTTTTTTCTTTTTTTTCTTTATACTATCATATGGATTTTATAAGAGTAATCATCACATCTTGTATCATGTAGGATAAAAACCAAAATCATTTGATTGAGTATACTATTTACTATCCTCTTAAAAACACTCATAACATTTAAAAACATTTTATAATATCTTTCCCATCTAATTTTGTTCAGTTCTTAAAATTTTCACATGTTATTTGTGTATATATTTTTCTCAATTAATTAATATTATATTAAACTTGTTTTATTGTTTCTCGCTATTTCACTCGTAAAAGAATTATAAATGGTAAATCTATAAATACAATAAATCCTTATTCAACTCATATAGATAATTCTTGTAATTTTGAGAAAAGTAAAATTATAAATGATAAGATGAAGTGTATTTTTATGTTTTTTTTAATATTTCAGTGATAAGAAACAATATAACCACTCTGTTATGAGTGTTTTAAGGACTTCATCAGCGTGACACTACTCGATTTTAAATCAAACTTATATCAAAACACACAAAATATTTTAATTTCAATTGTAGCCTTATTGAACTAAACATATTTATATGTATATATCCGAATTAAACATATAACTGATGAGCAAGACACGACTCGATTTTAAATAAAATTTATTTTGAAATATACACAAAATATCTTAATTTCAACTATAGAGTTATTGAACTAAACATTTTTAAACCATTATAGTTCTCTATGTGGCTAAATAAAAGTTGCGCCAATGAGTCGTAGATCAACTGATTTAGGAGTAGGCACCCTATGACTTTCCAAAGTGAAGGTCATGGGTTGAAGTCTCACTAGGTGCAATATGCTCCAAGTGGGTCAAGGGTTTTACCACAGTGGGCCTTTGTGTGGTTGGTTTCCCTTGGAATGCTGGTCGAGCCGGGTCACCAGCGCTGTCTGTGTTCGCGTACGTGGGTGGCCTTTCGCCAATGGGTTTACCCGGGTGACCGGGCTTAAAAATTATTCGTTGGCCGTTAAAAAAAAAGTTACATTAAATATTAATGTTTTTCCCTAAACTTTTTATTTGTAATTTTGATGAGGAAATTGGAAAATACGGCACTCATGCTAATGATAAAAATAATATAACCAGCTTGGCTAGCCCAGTTGGCCACCTCAATGAGGGATAAGGATCTAGTGGCCTAAGGTCGCGAGTTCAATCCTGAGGGGGGGAGGGTTTACTCACATTCCGTGGGGTTCCCGCCCGGGAGTACCGGGTCGAGCATCCGTGATCACGGTAAATCCTACGGGTACACCCACACCCTGTGGGGATCCGGAGGCTTGAACTCGCGTGGCTTGTGAAGTCGGGGTTTGGTTCCACCGCTGAGACGTTCACCTTTCAAAAAAAACCAAAAATATAAAAACGAAATTTATGCTTTCAAAAATCATTTATTACTTTAGTGACATCTCAAGTAATGGCCGACAAAACGATTGCGATCATTCATTATTTTATTGTTTGGTTACATAAATAGCATGACAACTGAAGTTATTACTTATTAGACGTCTTAATCTTGTTTTATATTATTAAATTTGATTAAGTCTTATACTCTTAACATATTATTTTGTATTGATAGGAGAAACATCCAGTCATTTATTTATTTCGTTGCTAAGGGTTTCGATTTTATATTAATTAATGAATAAGAATTAAGGACGGTTTAACTTATTACGGAGGCTCAAACAAAATTTTTCACCATGAACTTTCTCTAAAATATTAAGGCAAATTAGATTTTGATAATTAAGACTATTATTTATTGGTCGATAATAATTCAAACTACTACTCATTCCCTGATAAGAATTTATACTATTTACTTGGCCGGTAATAATCCTAATTTTTATTTTTATTACCAACAACAATTCTAATAACATAATTATCATATATTCATACTCGAGTTGTACTTATTTTACACTTGATTTAGCTTGTATGTTTTTTCTCATTTCGTTTATAATCATTATTGAGAACGGAAACAAGTCGAAATCAAGCGTAAATTTTTAATAATTATGTTACTGAGATTGTTGTTGGTAATAAAAATGAAAGTTGGGATTGTTACCGATCAAATCAATAATATGGATTATTATTGGTCAATGGGTGCTAGTTTGGATTATTAAAATCCAATTTGCCAAATTTTAAAAGGTAAAAGTTATTAGATTTTTCATAACATTTTAATGTATTAAAGAAGTTAACTCTAAAAAATTCTAAAACTAGGTTTGTCACCCACATCCCACATATTTAGAGTATTACATGTACACTTGGTGTGAATAGTATTAATTTTTATTGGTCTTGTTAGTCACATGTCACACACTGATTAGGTCATTTTTTTTCTTTTGATTTTTATTTTTGGCATTTGTCGGGGTTTTTTTGTCAAGTTAATTATATAAATGGTCCTGCTAGGGTCATTGTTCAAGTTTAGTCTCAAAGTATGATATACTATAACATAGTCCGTTAAGTATGCTAACTTGTAATAAAATTGTCCACAGCTTCAATGAACGTTATTTTTTTTCAAATTATATATGTGTGAGATGATTCTTTTAACATTGTCTTCCTTACCTCTTCTTTTTCTTAACCTAGATTGCACAGTAACCGCCGCCACTGCCACCACTACCCCTATCACACCCCACCTTTCCTCCACATATGAATTTGGCTAACAAAAACGGATGGATCTCGCAACCACCATTAAACCCGCCTAGGGTTGTGATGTCAACACCAACATTATCGGGCACCACCGCCTCCAACACCATCGGACGTCATCGCCTCAACCTTTACCTATAGATTTCCCAAACTCATTTCCTTGTCCATAAACGTGAATTCTAGACACCTTTGGTAACACACACGCGTTCCAACAAGCTCAGGTGGTCCACCAACTTGATCGAAGATGTTCAATGATGATGGTGCAACAAAAGGGATTCAACGAGAGGGTGACCGATGATGGTGGTCGTGGGATGTGTGAAGAGAATACATGTTTAACACAAGGGTAATTTGGTTATTTTTTAAAAATTTAACAGAAGTTAAACTTCATCCAGCTCGGGGACAAATTTGTTATAATTTGATATACTTAGAAACTAAACTTAAAAAACAACCTTACCACATAAAATATTCATATAATTAACTCCTTTTTTTTGTTTTAAAAGATATGATGTCATTTTAAGAATCAAAAGGGTTGCTATCCTAGTGGTAAGCGCACATATTACATTCCTCTATCAACCTGTGTTTAATCCTCGAGAGGTGTTTTTTATTTTAATTTTCTTTTTTAACTTCTTTTTGTAATTCTTTTTATTTGTTTTCTAGTTTTTTCGGGTTTTTTTTGCAATTTTTTTATTTGTTTTATGTGTTTTTTCAGCTTTTATTTGTTGTTTATTGTCACCTCCAAGTTTGATTCCAGATTTATTTTCTAATATGTTTATGTTTTTTTTTCTTTTTAATTTGTTTAGGGTTTAGTTTTTATTTTATTTTATTTTAACGCTACAAATTATAACGCCCACACAACGTTTAAGACTACAAGTACGAAAAAATATTACCCCTTCCACATAGTGTGTTCGACATGTTTATTTGTCTTTTGTTTATACAAACATGTGATGATATGTCTTGTATTACTTTTTTAAATTTTTTGATAAAGATCGGTTACCCCGTCAGATAGCGAATATACCCTCACATTTCCGCCACATTGGTTACCCATCTCACATGCTATTGTTCATGCCTCTTTTGGTTGAAGTCTCAAGAACATTGATTATGGTTTCAAGTTTAAAATTTTAATTTAACTGAGTTTAAATCCTTGTTACAACTAAATAGAGTTCGCACCGACAATAATCAAGAAGTGATGTTAGAGTTTTTCATTGGTTTTGATTGATTTCGACTTTTGTTTGAACGGCTTTAATCTTTACGGTGGTTTCGAATTGAAACTCGTTATATTTTATCACACATCTTGGTTTTAAATAAAAGTAATATTGAAAGCATGCATACATAAAAAAAATAAGCTCGTCACGAAAGGTATTTTCATAATTTCGTAAAAACTTTATATATCAAAAGTTATAAAAAGAGTTACATTTAAAAAATTAATTAACCATATTACATTTGATCGGGGTCAATTTTAATAGATTTTATATTAACACGTTTATAAAGCAAGCATGTCACAATGATGTGTTTAACATTTTATATAATACTAGCTTTAGTAAACCCGTGCATTACACGGGTTGAATAAATAAAATATTAATATAATAAAATTTATTAATTATAAAATGATATTTTAAGATATGATATGATTAAAATTACGTATAAAAAATGTCTATAACTAATAAAACAGTGATATCAACTTTTTAAAAAAAAAATTTTAATTTTTTTTTTTCAAAAAAAGTAAACATTTTGTTTTAAAACAAACCGTATAAAATATTATTTTTAAATATTTTCTTATTATATCTCCCAAATTAATTATTTTTGGTTTTAAAAAATAAAAATTTTAAAAATACCACTTTTAAAACATTTTGTATTTTTAAAAACATTTTATGCGTTATAAAATTTTATTACTTTATATTAAAATTCTTTATTCAGAAATAACATTAATAAATAGATCTTTTTTTTAATTTATTAAATGTAAAAAAATGTTAAATAATATTATTATTAGTATTTAAAGTAATTATTTAAGATGAGAGAGATGCGGGAAAAGTTTTGTGAGAGTGATTGTGGTGCTGGCACGTGACACTTCAAGTTACTCTTTTATTAGAGTAGTAAGATAAGATAAGACATGATAAAATTATGTTTAATCTAAAAAAGAAAATATAATATAATTAAAAATAATTATAATATTAAAATAGTAAATAATATAAAACTAGATTCTCACCTCGCGATGCGCGCGAGGTATGTTTTGTAACATATTTTTAGCAAGATAATAACAACCAAATTCACGCCACGTAGTACGAGGGAAAACGACCAAATTCTCACTGCGTGGCACTAGAGAATAACTTTAATTCGTAAATTGATAGCTATAGCGAGTGTAGTTACTGTAACATTCAGCCCCTTATACCACCAATATTATTCGTTTTGTCCATGATGAGTTCACGGATTTCCTTTTGATTGCACAGGTGAAAACTTCCCAAAGAAGTCACCTATCCCTAGATTGTTGCCACCTGAATATGCTTAACTTTGAAGTTCTCCTCTCATCCATAGTCAATACGCAAAAAAACATGTTGATGATATTAGAAGCCATACATTAATTATTAACCAGGAATCTCTCATGTCCACGACTGATGTGGAAATTACGTGGGGTGTCACTCCTCAACCGTAACCGACAAGCACTTTGCGCACCACCAACTACAACCGACGAGGAGTCAAAGACGATCATCCGTGTTTAGGTCTTTCAAATCCAGCATGATTGACGACCAACAATCACCGTAAGCCGCTGACGTGACCGTAACTTACTGCCGTTCATTATAGAACATCCTTTCGGAACTGTATCGCTCGACAAGTGGGATAACACATCTAATTGTTCAAGATTGTTTTATGCTTCGTAAATAAATTCATATGGCTTCGATTTGATTCTGGCAACATGTGCAATTAGAACCCTTTTCAACAAACTAATAACTTGTTTTCATGGATGAGATCCCTCGTTTATTGGGTTTAAGGTTGCGATCATATCAACACTAATGCATCGTATCCCATTAGAAATCCGCAGTTAAGCGTGTTCAGGAGGCAGAAATCCAGGGATGGATGACCTCCCTAGGAAGTTTTTATCCAGGCTACCAAAAACAAATTCGTGAGCTCATTGTGGGCAAAACAGACAATATTGGTGATACGAGGGGTCGGGTGTTACAATTACCGTTAGGAAACCGTGATAAACCAAGTCGATTTAATCAAACATCACTATTGTCACTTGTTGGTATCAATACTATAAAAAACTTTCTCAGTATTTGCTTTTATGGTTTACGATAACCGATAACAATTAAAGTTATGTTGCGTAGTGCAAGAGAAAAATGAAAAAAAACTTTCGCATAGCGCGAGGGAAAAAAGTAGTTGACTTTCAGGTACTCGGGGAACCCTAGGGTACTCTCCCCTCCCTTCAACTCATTCTGGTCCATCGTCAACACCAACGCTGACCCCATCGGTTCCCCTAATCCCTTAACCAATTCAGCTTCTACGACCCGAGGTGAAATGCAAATTTTGACCGTTTGATGAGAGCCATTTAACTGTTACTTAAAAAGAGGCAATTAAAATATCTTATTTACATTTTTATTTTTACACCAAAAATATAAATGTATACTCTCACATATATTCTACTCTATAACTCACCGTCACACATTTTTTTTGGCACATTGAATCGTAAATTATTTTTTTTCCTGATTTGTCAGATGAGTTTGGATTGTGCAAGGGTGTTTGAAGATTCAAGTAGTCTTTAATTTTTCACTGATATTATCGTCGAAATTGAAGTTGAAGACATGATAAGCTCATCAAAGAAGTACATACCTTCTGATCATGAAAGAGCTTTAAAGGTCTTAATAAAATATAATTTTGTAAACTACCCAAAATATGATGCAGCTACATTTTGATCTTGCTTTC
Organism: Flaveria floridana; assembly: GCA_018326465.1. Classification (NCBI taxonomy): domain Eukaryota; kingdom Viridiplantae; phylum Streptophyta; class Magnoliopsida; order Asterales; family Asteraceae; genus Flaveria; species Flaveria floridana. Next base: position 7,577 of record BJCO01636950.1, read on the forward strand.
GATCAGTCGAAGGCATCGTTTCTAAGAATTGCCGCAGATATCAAAGCATTTTTTGAATGATTTCAAAAAGAGCTAGATGGGATGATGAAAAAAAGTTTCACGATATTACAAAAAGTGCACATCGATGGTCAAACAACTCCCGAACTCGAACTGAGAGTAGTTAAAATTAGTATTTATATGTTTTTATTGGCAATTATTGTTGTTTTTAATTTTATTTAGTTTGTTTTTAAATATATCATTTAGTTAAATTTAATATTTAAAAATTTTAAAAATTAGTTAGTTTGGATAGATTGGGTTGTGCCCATACCAACTTAGATTGCTTTTAGTAAATTCGGGTAAATAATATGATAGTGTTATAATAATAATAGAATTGAAAGAATTGAGAATCCTTTTGTGATGGAAATTGAAGATTAATTTGAAGAAGAAGAAATCTTCGTTCCTTCTTTAATCTTTTGAATCATGCATATATATATATACACATAGCAGTGAAAAAAAACAAAATAGGGAGACCCATATGTCTGCCATTATAACACTCCCCCTCAAACATATGGTCTAAACATTTCTCTAATGTAATATGAGTGGATATACTGCCTCATTAAAAATCTTGCTAGAAAAAACCCATTGGGATAAAAACCATAGCTAAGGGAAAAAGAGTACAGTATATAGCTCCCCCTCAAATGATCATTTGTGTACATGACGCATCCCGATATTATAAATGTGCTTTCTGAAGATTGTTGTAGGAAGCGCCTTTGTTAAAAGATCTGCGGAATTATTGGTAGACTGAACATATCTCATTTCAACCTGACTATCTTTAATAAGTTCTTGAGTATATGAGAAAAATCTTAGGGGTATATGTTTCGTTCTGTCACTTTTGATATACCCTTCTTTCATCTGTGAGACACAAGCTGCATTGTCTTCATGGATTAGAGTTAGATTGTTATCTTTCTCTAGTCCACAAGAAGTCAATATATGTTGTGTCATGGATCTCAACCACACACATTCTCTAGAGGCTTCATGTAGTGCAATAACTTCAGCATGATTTGAGGATGTTGCAACAAGTGTTTGTTTTTTAGAACGCCATGAGATTGCAGTTCCTCCGTTCATAAATACATATCCGGTTTGAGATCTTGCTTTGTGAGGATCGGATAAATAACCTGCATCTACATAACCAACTAAACTTTCTTTTGATTCGTTAGAATAAAATAAACCTAAATCAACTGTTCCTCGAAGGTATCGAAAAATATGTTTAATCCCATTCCAGTGTCTTTTGGTAGGGGATGAACTAAATCTTGCTAGCAAATTAACTGCAAAAGAAATGTCAGGTCTTGTACAGTTAGTAAGATACATAAGAGCTCCAATTGCACTTAGGTATGGTACTTCTGGACCAAGTACTTCTTCATTTTCTTCACAAGGACGAAATAGATCTTTTTCAATGTTAAGCGATCTACCAACCATTGGTGAGCTTAAAGAATTTGCCTTGTCCATATTGAAACGTTTCAATAGTCTTTCGGTATAATTTGATTGATGTATAAGTATACCGTTGTTCATATGTTCAATCTGTAAACCAAGACAATATCTGGTTTTTCCAAGATCTTTCATTTCAAATTCTTTCTTTAAAAGAATAACTGCTTCATGAATTTCCTTATGCGTACCGATTATGTTCAAATCATCAACATATACTGCTATTATCACATATCCTGATGTTGTCCTTTTGATAAAGACGCATGGACATATAAGATTATTTGTGTAGCCTTTACTTATCAAATAATCACTCAGACGATTATACCACATTCTCCCAGATTGTTTCAATCCATATAATGATCGTTGCAGTTTGATTGAATACATTTCTTTAGACTTCGATTTTAATGCATCTGGGATTTTAAACCCTTTTGGGATTTTCATATAAATATCATTATCAAGTGATCCATATAAATAAGCCGTAACTACATCCATAAGACGCATTTCTAATTTTTTAGAAACTGCTAAGCTGATTAAATATCTGAAAGTGATTGCATCCATAACTGGGGAATATGTTTCCTCATAGTCAATTCCCGGCCTTTGAGAAAAACCTTGGGCTACAAGTCTGGCTTTATACCTTGTAACTTCAATTTTCTCATTTCTTTTTCTTACGAAAACCCATTTATATCCTACAGGCTTTACTTCCTTAGGTGTAAGTATAATAGGCCCAAAAACCTTTCGTTTGTTAAGTGAATTTAATTCAGTTTGCATAGCGTCTTTCCATTTATCCCAATCATGTCTATTACGACAATTATCTACAGATATTGGCTCAGAATCATCATCTTCATTCATAATCTCACTGGCCACAGAATAAGAAAATATATAATCATTTTCTATTTCATCTCGGTTCCATACTATATATGTATGACCATAATTGATTGATAATTCTTGGTCGTTTACTTCCCCCTGAGGTAAAGTAGTATCATTTACCTTTTCCTGAGGGAATATTTCAATATTTGAATCATTTTCTTTATGGTCAATTTCATTTTCAGTACATTTTCTTTTTCGAGGATGTTTATCCTTTGAACCGACTGGTCTACCACGTTTCAACCGTTTCTGTGATTCATTCGCCATATTATCCTTTTGTTTGTCGGGAATCTCAACTCGAGCTGGAGCATTTACAGCTGGTATATAAGATTTTGTTACCCTTTTTGTATCAGTAAATGCATCAGGCAATTGATTTGCAATTTCTTGTAGATGTACTATCTTTTGAACCTCTGTTTCACATTGTTTTGTTCTAGGGTCTAGATATAACAATGAAGGTACACACCATGAAACATCATTTTCTTTACTTTTATTTTCTCCCCCTAATGTAAGGAAAACTGTCTCATCAAAATGACAATCAGCAAAACGTGCTGTAAAAACATCACCTGTTGAAGGTTCTAGATATCTTATGATAGAAGCGCTTTCATATCCAACATATATTCCCAACCTTCTTTGAGGTCCCATTTTGGTGCGTTGTGGTGGTGCAATAGGAACATATACTGCACAACCAAAAACTCTAAGATGGGAAATATTTGGCTCTTGACCAGAGACAAGTTGTATGGGGGAGTACTTGTGATTTGCACTTGGCCTTATACGAATTAATGATCCAGCATGCAAAATTGCATGACCCCAAATAGACACAGGGAGTTTTGTTCTCATTATTAA
>BJCO01636952.1:0-17316 GCA_018326465.1 Flaveria floridana
CCTCAAAGTAACTTAAGGATTAAGTCACAAGCCTCTAACACCTTGACTAAATCAGAACTTCTATACTTATTGTCTAGAGCATATACACCGGTTTCCTAATCTCAGGTTGTCTTTGTGGTGTTTAAAAGGTAGTAGAGAGTTTCGTGTGTGTGAAGGTAGGGAAGAGGATTATGAAATGAAATGAAGCTAGAAGCATCTATTTATATATGGATATTTCTTATTCATTAAGTGTTTCTTACTTATTAAATTTTATCCAAACATAATTATTAAGTCCAAAACTTAGCAATTAACTTTTATATTTTATTCAAAGCTTAGCCATTAAGTTTTATATTATATTCAAAACTTAGCTATTAAGTTTTATATTTTATTCAAGACTTAGATATTAAGCTTTATCCAAAACTTAGCCGTTAAGTTTTATCCTATTCTTTATCTAAACTTAGGCACTAAGTTTTATCAAATACTTAATTGTTAAGTTTTATCCATAGCTTAACTATTAAGTTGCATCTGAAGGCTTAGTCATAAGTATTTATCTAAAAAAACTTAGTCGTGAAGTCACGTTTAAAACATAACTATGATTATTTATTGATAAAAAAAATATGAAAATTTCGTAGGTGTTACATGTTTGCAAGATATTTTAAGGAAGGATGTTCATACCCTAGGATGAATAAAATTTGGAGAAATAGAGAGGATTTCTTAATGGTTTCTTCACCCTTGAGTTAGATTTTTGCAAGAACTTTCCCCAAAGTCACAAAGGGTCCTCAAAATCAGGTGTTGAAGCTTTAAAAATTCTTGGATGATCAAAGTGTCAAAGTGGTGGGGGTGTGGAGATGGGGTTTTGGCCGAGGTAGAGGAGAGGGGGAGAAGAGAGAAAGTTTAGTGAGAGAAAGGGTCTGTGTAGGTGAAGGTGAATTGATGAAATGGTTGAGTGTGGCGTTGGGTTAAATAAGAAATGATTAAGTGGTTTATATAGCTCAAATAATTATTTGTTGGCTAGATATTTGGCTGGTGGGTCCCCAAAAGGGACGCCACTTGGCGTAAGGGGTGCCTGTCTCGTTAAATTTTCATAAAAAATTTTAAATGTTCTTGTTTTATGAGAAAATTTTTGTAAAATCAAAATACTAGTTGTAGACTTTCCATAGGTTGAAAACATGAATAAAAATGATTACCAGCCTAAATAAATATTTAACAGGTTAATACAGCATGCAAATACTGTATGTTGCATCAAAGCAAAATTTAAAAATCTTAATTTTATGCGATCAATGTTAATAATAATTATTATTATTTTTCACGACTAATAATATTTTCATTTATAATTTATTAAATTTTATGAATTTATAATATGTTGCCCATATATAAATAATCAAATTGCCACCGACGCTCGTTAAGAGTTTTTATCGCAACGCTACCAATCATAAAATTTATGCACAAAAGGGCTTTTCTAGACCTTATAAGACCTTAATTTTCTAAAAATTAAGTTTTATAACACATTTAATTAATTTAACACATTTTATTAACTTATTGATATTAAACTGGAAACACGGGATGTCACATGTGTGATTTAGATGATGGCCTTGAATTGTTTGTTTATTATGCATCATGGCCTTCTGCCATAACCATTAACCCTTAAGAGGCCATAGATTATATTAGTAGATCCATCAAGTTTGACAACCACCCTTTGTTATCGGTCGTGCAGGTCAACTTTAGACGGGGAAATATATTTTGAAAGGAAGAGGAGAAGGGATAAAATAGTGCCTTGGTTATATTATGCGCTCTCGGTTGTGATCATAGTAATTGCACCTAGCTAGTCTTTGATGATCTATTTGTTGGTCTTGGGATAATCATATCTTACTATAGAAAGAAACTTTACCTATCTCTATACTAAATTTGTGAAACCATCGACTTTTTGAGCGTGTTTTTATTTAAGATACTTAAGCATGCATGGAAATGAAAAGGTTTCATGAAAAAAATATAATTTTTAGATACTATTTTGGGACCAAATTTTGCCTGCCAAATAATCTTTTGTTGCCATTGAAATAAGTTTATGTTATTGCAATTAACTTTTAAAACTTAAAACTTTTACTTTTGGTGTTGTATAACGCGTTGTAATAACGTTAACACTATAGGCATAAACTATTGTATCCAAGATATTAATTATTTATGTTTGCTTGATAATTATTGATAAAAAAAACTTTCTATTACCATCATCACACGTGTCTCTTCCGCTGCGTATTTCTGGGTGTGATATATCCCTAACTTACTGTCAAAAGCAAATGAGCTTGGGAAAATGCCCTCTTAAAGTTTCATTTGATGCTTAAACTTGTGACGACCCTAAAATTTAACATGCTTAACATGTACTTAAATGTTATAACAAAAGACCAAACTGAACACACAAGGCCCAATAAGGCACAATAAGAGATTCATGTTTATTTGAAACCAATTTAGTAATTCAAAACTTAAACAATAACCAAACACATAAATACATATATTATTAATATTAAAATAATAGCATTTAGGTTCAGCATGAGAAAACGCAAAAAACAGATAATGTGTTAAACATATGACATTAACACGTTTTAACTCAGTTAATCTTAAAATCAATCTATATTTGATGAAATATATATTATAAGAATAATTATAGCATTTAATGTTCATACTTTAGTTAAAAAGTTCGAAAAATATTAAACAATTTTAAATGCGATACGAACTAACGTGGGTGGGTTGAAGGCAGTGATGGTGGTTACAAGGTGGGTTAAAGGCAGTGATGGTGGTTGATCCTCGGATCCATGATGATGGTGGTAGTGAGGTTTTAACATAGGACTTCTCAATGGTGAGGTGCATATGGTGGTCAATTTGAGGGTAGGGGTTACTAGCTATTGGTTTAGGTGGTGGTGGTGGTGGTGTCGGTCGATGATGGATCTTGGCTTTGATTTTGGTTGCAGTGGGGTTTCTTGAACTAGAAGATGGTAGTCGTGGTGACTACAGTGGTTGTTGGTCATGGTAATGGTGCAGGGTAGTGACGAAGGTGACTATTAAGGGTGGTAGTTCATGGCTGGAGACAACCACAGCTCGCGGCCATGATGGTGATGATGGTTGGTTGTGCGATGGTAGTTGATCTTGAGACCACAGGAGTTGGTGGTCGAAATGGGTGCTAATTCCGGTGGGGTGAGTCGGTGTTAAGGGCGATGGTGAGGATGGTTGCGTTATTGATGGTTGTGGAAGGTGATGGTGAAGGTAGTGGCTATGATAGTGGTGTCAAGCTTCGGTGATAGTGGTGATGTCAGTTGTGTAGATGGTGGTTGTTGGGTTACAGGCGATGGTGGTTTGAGTTCGTGATTATGATGCTTGTCATACTTATGGTAACAAGGAGGTCATGGTGGTGATGGTTAACAATTAGTTAACCATTGCTCAAACTTGGTCAAGAGACAGTCAACATGGTGAGAGTGATGGGATCGAGTAGAGTACGAGTGGGTTTGAATATGTGTAAGAGTTATCTTAAAGGATGATGCTAACCAAAGATCTCTCAGTATGTAGCTAAAGTAAAAGGAAGTTACTTCGGAAGATTTGAATAAGCACAAAAAAATTTACTAAGTGTCAAATCTTCCGAATCTAAAGACAGAAATCTACCGAAGGCAAGGATGATGTATTTCGAATCTTGAAGGCAGAGTCTTCCAAAGCTTGAAGACTGATTTCTTCTAATGACTTTGAATACACGTGTCCCTGACACACTTTTGACAAAAGCTGAACAACTTTCCACTACCATCTCAAAAGACTCACCAACTTATACAAGTTGGTGATTATCTCCATAATTTTGTCAACTGTACATTATGGTGTTTATGTCTGTAACTTTTCGCTCCTATACTTTTATCATTTTTGTAATATATTAGGATTGGACCTATGCCATGTCATTGTCACTTGTCAAATGGCAATCTTATTTTTGACTCTACATTGATCTTTTTGTCTAGATTAATGTCCAAATAGCCTTCACAGTATGGTTGGCTATAGGTTGTAGTATAAAGTATCTCTTGTAACTAGTATTAGGATAAGCATTATAACACTTGTAAAATTACATGATACAAATATACATCATCTTTGAAAACCAATACTTATGTTCTTTAATTCTTTACTTGTTAGTTCTTTGTTTCTTTGCCTGGTTTCCTATTTGATCTAGTAAGTGTGATTTTCTCCAACTGTGAACCTATTGCATAACCATAACTAGTCCTGCAATTGGTATCAGAGCTTTTTAGGCTTTTGATTGTAAGGTCTCACCATCTTAAATCTCTTCAGTTTCATAAACACTTACTTGCTCAAATGGTAGCTCTCACTATAGCTGGTATGGAATCTGGCACGACAACTAACTCTCCACTAATTGCTCCTGATGACTTTGATACTTGGTGTATGAGGATGGAAGGCTTCAACAAATCTCAAGACAGCAGGATGTTGAGATCTGAGTTTCAGGACCACACATCCAAAGCACTACTTCAACAATTGCTAGAGGTGGGATGATACCAATGGATGTGGCTGGCTATTCTAAGGAAGATTGGGAGATGATTGATATAGATCAGAAATCCATGACTGCTCTTCAAACTTCTATTCCACACTCCGTCTACAGAGGCTTCAAGAAGTGCAGGACTACAAAAGAACTCTGGTATGTACTTAAGCTAATTTATGAAGGATCTGATAAAGCCAAGGAAAACAAGAAGGACATCATGAAGCAGTAGTTTGAGAACTTCACCTTCAAGACAGGTGAAACTATGACACAACAATACTTCAGGTATGTTGAGATTGTATATACTCTAACGGATGTTGGAGTCAAACTTGAGAATTGGGACATTGTGAGAAAGTTCATGTTCTCTCTTTCCAGACAATGGACACATTATTTTATGGCCATTAAGAGCACTAAAAACCTCTCTACCCTTACTCTCACTTAGTTGTATGGTAGCCTGAGCTGTTACCAAATGGAGATGAACATGCAAAATCCATCTACCATCTCATCCAACAATCAATAGAGTTCACCCCTTCATGGGGTTGAAAGGGATAGCAAAGAACTACAACATCATCTCATCTCCTACCCTGACAACTCACAAAAGGGTCCTTTCATAACCTTCCCGAAGACACCAAGGGAGAGCTACACTTAAGGAAGTCAATTCCAAGATAAGGAAGTCAATTCCATGAGCCCAGTTCTTCTTATGCCTTTGTGTTTGAATGAAAGTTATGGAAACTTTCTCTTCACTCTTGAAGACTTGGACTGTATCCATCCAGATGATCTAGAGTATATGGAGATAGTCCAGCAGATGGCTTTTCACACTCGCAAAGCCAAGATGTTCTACAAGAGAACAGGAAGAAAGTTTCCAAGGAATGTAACCAGTGGAAAGTTTTGGTTGAATAAAATCTATGTAAAGTGTTACAACCATAACCAAATGGCCCACTTTGCTAGGGAGTGTAAAGAACCAAGTACAAATGGTTGCCAAACACAGTCCAGGCCAAACTACACTGATGCAACTCTTAGAACTGAAAAGCCTAGCCAACCAAAGCAGCAAGCTGCAGTTTCTATTGAAGAAGGGGGCTTTGACTGGAGCTTTTAGGTAGAAGATGTCTCTCCAAACCAAGCCTTGATGGTAGATAGAAGCTAAGATATTGGAACATATTTGTACTCCTGAATGCATTGCTAAAGTAAACATGTACAGGTCCTATAACTTGGAAGTAAGATCTGATCTTTAGTTCTTGGGCATTTTAAAAGTTGATTTAAAAGAGCAGAAAATGACTATAAACATAAAATAGAAGATTTTAGAGAAAAAAATTTATAATCTAAAACATGAGCACAACAATTACAAGAGTCAGAACAAATATCTTGTAGCCAAGTTAACTGAATGCCAGGATGAGCTTGTGATCAACAAAGCCAAGGCAGAAAAATGTGTTCTTGAAGAGGATAACTTCAAGAACATCATATCTTCATCTTTGCATTCAAAAGTTTATTATCTGAATAGGCAGAGACTGCATCAAGTGAAATAGCTCCTCCACACATATTATAAGTCAGATCTTCAAGGTATGAAACTTGTGTAGATGAGCTGCCTCTCATTAATCCTATCCAAGAGGAAGATAAAGATAAAGAGGATATAGTGAATGATGAACTAGGAGTGTTTGAAGAGGTTCATTCTAAGAAGTCTCACTATGTTCATATGGAAAAGAATAAACCAGGAATGGCAAGTTATGCTAGATAGAACTTGATTAGGGATACTAAAAGAAAATCTAAAAAGTCCAAGAGATAAAGCCCACCTTCAACTACAAGCAAAAACAAGTCAATATCTCTACTTGGTTTGAGGTGAAGAAGCCTGGACACTTAACTAAGGACTCTAGTACCAGGGGTCCTAGTTCAAGTTCAAACCATCCTAGTCAAGAGAAGAAGGTTAAACAAGTGTGCACCACTGCTGCGCAACCTGAAGCATCCAACTCCAAAGGCAGGCTTCATACTCAGAAGCCCTCTGCGTGATCTAGGAAGATGAAGAAGGAGCTGGAAAGAGATCAAGATTAACCTTCTCCTGAGAATAAGACCCTTAGAAGTATGCATGTGGAATGCATCATGTGTGGTGGTATAACTCATTATGCTAAGGATTGCATTTATAATCCTAAGATTACCATCCACATGAAAAAGAAAAAGACTTCTGAGAGGAAGAAGAAAATGGCTTTGGAAGGAAAATCACTTTCCTTCGGAAGCTCCACGGTGAACAAAAAGAACAAACGTTGAAAACAGTATTTGGAAGCAAGTTTGTTCTCGTAGGAAAGAAATGCTTTCAAAGCACTAAAGTCTGCTATAGTGGATGCAAAAGCATCCGAAGGTTCAGTCTCCAAAACAGTCAAAGTCGTAAAAACTTTCAAAGTTTTGAATGCACAGTCAAATCTTTCAAAGATGGTGTGGAAGATGAAGGAAGGCCATGTGACTGAAGTTTCATCATCAAGAATAGCCAATGATCCTTAAAGCTTGAATATAGGATCAATAACTGTTGAACTATCTTCAATTTATCTTGATAAGCCCAAGACCAACAAGGCTTGGGTTTCCAAACGTAACTAATCATTTATGTTCATGTGCAGGAACAACTGAAAACAAAAAGAAATGTGTGGATCATTGATAGTGGTTTTTTTGGACACATGTCTGGCAATGGCTCTTTGCTTCAAGACTTTAAGAAAATTAATAGAGGGTCAGTTTCTTTTGGAGGAGAATTAGGTGGTTACATCACTAGGAGGGGCAGGGTCATAAATGATAAGCTCCGCATTAAGAGGGTAAACTTTGTCAAATAGCTTAAGTACAATATTTTAATCTAAATTTTGTAACCAGAGACATAACATGCTCTTTACTGAGCATGAGTGCATTGTTTTCAAGTCTGGGGGATCATTCCTTAAGAGGATATCCTACTCAAAGCCCCATGAAAGGGAACTTGTACAACATCAATTTGCAACAAACATCTGCATCAGGAGAAGTTTCTTGCTTTCTATCTATTGCCATTAGTATGAATCTTACATCTGGCATAAAAAAAGTACCATGTAAATTTTAAGAACATGAATAAATTAATTAACAATAATTTGGTAATTTTAATGCCAAATAAAGAGTTTACAAGTGATGACCATTATGTTGCATGTGTGAAAGGAAAGCAACACAAAGTGTCACACAAGCTAAAGGAAATGAACTCTATCACTACTCCCCTACACTTATATATATGGATATCTTTGACCCTACTAGTCTAATGAGTTTAGGAAGAACTTCATATTATCTTGTGATCACAAATGATTTCATAAGATATACTTGGGTCTTCTTTACTGAAAGTAAGGATAAGACCCCTTAAATCTTTTGATCTGTCATTATGAAAATTGAGAATTAATGTGATCACAATGTTAAGATCATAAGATATGATATGGAACTGAATTCAATAACCAAATCTTTGATACGTTTTATGATTAAAAGGGTATTTCAAGACAATATAATGCTCCTAGATCTTCTAAAAAAATGGTGTTGCTAAGGAGAAAAAGGAAACTTATTAAGGCTGTAAGAACACTGCTATCTGAATTAAAACAACCCATCACCTTCTACATAGAGGTAGTCAACACTGTCTTCTATGTGTAGAATAGAGTTTTATTATTCAAAAGTTATGGTAAGACTTCTTATGAACCATGGCACAAAAGGGGACCTTTTATTAGTTTCCTCGGGTCATTTGGATGTCCATGCACCATCTTGAATACCAAAGATCATATAGGCAAGTTTGTTGAGAGAGCAGATGATGGAAATTCCATTGGATACTCTTCCTAAGCTAAGACTTATAGAGTATACAATCTTAAAACTAGAGTAATTGAGGAATTAGCCAATGTGACCTTCGATGAACACATTCCCAGTATGAAAGGTTCTAGTCCTGATAGGCTATTTGATCTTGCTTTAGTTACCAATTCTTTTAGCAAATCTTATAAAGATGTTAAAGGAACAACATGTAATATATTTGTTTGTAGATCCTGATCCAAGATTTTAGCTGAGAAGACCAAATGATAGAATTCCTTCAACACCAGTAGTAACAAACCCTATAGAGGAAATTATGTCAGACAACCATGATAAATTCTTCAGTTGATACATATTTGGTGCCAACCAATTCTAGCAATAAGACACAAAACTCAAATAAAGGGATTTCAAATGTACGAGGAGAATAATATCATGATGTTGACAACCACTCCTTTTATGAAAACATAAATAATGTCACAAACTCTCTAGATCAAGTCACACTTGATGGGTATGCTGATGTGGTAAGTGATACTCAATCACTAGGTCTAATTTTCTCTAATATAGATCTGTCAAATCAACTTGCTATGATTCCTCTATTGAAAATCCACCAGTTCATGATCAAAAGTTTTTGTGCACTCTTACTTCTTGTCCTAGATTGAGCCAAAAAAAGTTAATAAGGCTTTAAGAGATGGAAGCTGGATTGAAGCAATGCAGGAGGAACTACATCAATTTAAAAGACAAGGTGTTTGGAACCTATGTTCTCTTCCACCTGGGAAGATGCCAATAGGTACCAAGTGGGTTTTCAGAAACAAGAATGATAATAGAGGGCTTGTCATTATTGGACTCAACAAAGTATATTAAGAATTAATGCAAAAAAGTATGATGCTTGTCATTATCAAACAAACCAACAAATGTGTTTCAATATACAAATCATATATTAGAAACACATTAACATCATTAACATTCATTATTATCATTAACAATCTTGTAAATTTTCTTTTTCAGATTTGTAGATAAAAGAAAATTTTGCTAAGTCATCCACAGCGGATGACTTAAGTATTCACTGCGGATAAACAACATCCACAGCGGATGAGTTAAGCCACTGCGGATGAGCAACACCCACAGCAAATGAACTATGTCCACAGCGGATGAGTTAAGCTACTGCGGATGAGCAACACCCACATCGGATGAACTATGTCAACAGCGGATGAACAAAAGTTCACAATGGATGACATGTTCTCACAGCGGATGAAGACATGTTCACACAGCGGATGGCTTATTCCCACAGCGGATGACTTAGACACTTAGGATTTATTTTATGTAATTTTCATTTACATAAGGGTAGATTAGTAATTGTACATAGCTTTTGTGTGTAGGCTATAAATAGCACTCTAACCTAATCCTTTGTAAGCTTTTGAACGAATATCAATCAAACAAACATATTATTCATCTGTTCTTGCATTCAAACATACACACACAAACACACCAACATACACTGTAATCATACACACTAATCATGGGTTTTCACACCATGGTTATTGTTTGTTGATCATTGACAGATATACAAAGGTCCTTGGGGAAACCAACTAGTTTATCTTGAATCTTGTTCTTACAAAGTTCTTGTTCAAGACGCTACACTAAGAGATTATTCTCTTCATAGCACTTGGTTTCATCAGGTGGTATCAGAGCCTTGGCTCAATCAAACAGTGATTTCGATCCTCTCAATCATCAAAAACAACGATTTCAGTTGTTCATTAGCTTCATAACACTCATTTTTAGCTTGAAATCATCTCATTTTCTTCTTCAAATATCATACATTCGATATGTATGAAAAACTAGAGTTTATCTTCTGTTTTTGCTCATTTTGAAGAAGAATTTGTGTTTTTACTAACATCAAGCTCAAAAAATCGTTCCAAAATCATACATCCATTGTTTTGAAACGATAAACACAACAAAAATCATAGAAACATTGTCGATTTCTAAGAATTTTTGATACAACAATACACTGGTATTGTTCTATCACCTTTTAGCCGCCAACAAACCCTAGAAAACCCTAGTTTTATTCAGACACTAACATTTACATTTTGTGCTTATTGGGTTGTTGATTAGGAAATTCAAAGAAGGACAGTATTTGTCTTTTGAACTTTTAACAAAAAGTTACTTTTTGATCCAAAAAGTAAAGTTTTAAAATTAAAACTTTTTTTTGTTTAAGAGTTTTGACTTTTTTCTTAGGGTTTTGACCAAAAGTCACGGTGCATCACTTATTAATAGAATATTCAATTCTGTTAGCGAGGAGAAACATGCTCGTACTCACATTAAATTGAATTTAATTAATTGCCTTTATTCAGTAATTCAATTAACATTTAATTTTTAACAAACAAACATAGTGACTTTAGGTTAAATCAAATTTAGCATCAAGCTAAATATTTTAACTAATTCTAACTTAAACCATTAAGTTAAAAATTAGAACAAACATGTCTGACGAATTGTCTGGAACAAAAAGTGGTCTCAAACCACCGAGACTGAAAACAAGGCTGATTTTGAATCAATGGAAAATAATATTTAGAAATTGGATCATTTTTCATGACCCAGACTTGTGGACCTCCATAACAGAAGGACCGTATGTCCCTGTGAACTCGGGTCCAGATTAAAACACACAAAAACCAGTTAGCTTAAAGAACGTAGCTGGTGATGAACTAAAAAAGGTCAAAACAGACATGAAAGCATACAGTATATTGGCAACGACCTTGCTAATTGAAATTCTAACACGGGTTGAGAATTTCAAAACAGCCAATGAATTATGGAAAGTTCTTCACACAATGTGCGAAGGCAGTGAAGAAATTAGAGAAATCAAAAAGGAAAAGTTGAGGACCCAATATGAAAGTTTCCATCACATTCACGGAAAATCTATTCCCCAACAACTTCACAGATTTGTATAGTTGGTTAATGAGATGATTATCTATGGTCTCAAGTACGAATCTATTGAAATCAACAAGAAGATGTTGCACACATTGCCTGAGAGTTGGACTCAGTCAGTGTCTCTGATGAAAGCAACACTAGATTTGGAGGCATTATCCTTGGACTATCTAGTCACTAAGGTAGAAGCACTAGAACTAGATAAAAAAATCTAGAAACATCAACACTATCAAACATGTGGAAGCATACAAGTTTAAGGAAATTCAACATACAGATAATGCTTTTCTAACAAACACAGGTGAGGATGAAGATGAAGAATTCCTAGGCTCCAGTGAGACATCTTTCTTCTCCGTACCAGAGACTCCTAATAATAAACACAAGTCTAAGAAGACTGGAGATCATGCTACTCATGAAACAACCGCTCAAAGCAAACATAACCAACATCATCATGCTTCAAGTTCAAGCAAACAACAACAGACAAGGTCATAAAACATACATAAGTTTAATAAACCAATGGATGCTCTCACTATCATTCTTCAAAGTGAAGAGCAAAAGGCAGCTTATGCAGCCTTTTCAACAAGTTTTGAGGCTTATCTTGGTGCCAACCTCACACGTTGTCAAATCATTCAACAAGACTTGGATGAACTTCCTTCAGACATGGTTGAAGAAATGGATCTACAATGGTCTATGGCTATGATTGCATATAGATCAAAGAGATTTTTGCAGAGAAATAGAGGGTTAAGCATGGATAAGAAGACCAAGATTGGTTTTGACAAAACCAAAGTGAGATGTTACAACTGTCAACTATATGGACATTTTTCAAGAGAATGCTAACAACCAAGAGTTGACAGACACATCAATCAATCACCAGCTTCAAGCAGCTACCATACAAACAGACAGATACCACCACCAATCATTATCCCTACTGTACCAACTCCACCTTAAATCACACAATACAGTCCAAGTCAACCTTCAAATCATCTTCAATAATGATCAAGAAGGATGGAGAATGTGACTGGAGCATGTGTGAAGCTGAAATTCAATCTCCAGATCATGCTCTCATGGCTGATGTTGAAGATAAAATTTCAGAAATCCCGAAAGAGGTAAAGGAGAACCTATGCATACAAGCTTGCATAGATGAAGTCAATAGATATAGAGAACATGCAAACAAACTTTCAAAGAAAGTAACTGAAACAAACATTTTAAATGAAAGTCTTAATTCAGAACAAAAACAATATGGCATTAAAATACTTTCATTACAAAATGATTTGGACAAATTAATGTCTGAAAAATTAATATTTGCAGCTCAAGTTGAGCAACTCTCTGTATCATTGACTGAATCCAAAACAGTCCAAGCTGAAACTAAAGTGAAACTTCAGAAGTTTCAGGTAAGCAACAAGAAGTTTAAAGAACTTCTTGCACAATAAAGGGCTTTTAAAGACCATTCAGGTTTGGGATACAACAAAGTTAATAAACCATATAATGATAATTATATACCTTTGTCTAATTCAATGACAACCAAACAGGGTGAGTCACTTGACCCACATGATAGAACAGATGATTCGAAACCATCAACACCATCATCAAAGTCATCATTAAATGTGAGATCACCTTTAATAAAATTTGTTAAAAGTCAAGATTCACCACAAATTAAATCAAAAGATTTTTATCAAGGAGAAAACAATGAATATGATAAACAAACATCTGATGAAGATGATGATGACTTACTAGATTATGAGTCTAATTAACCAATTACTAAAACTCACAACGTTTCAAGTGTGGTTGATTCTCCAACTAAACAAACAAAACAGACTCAAGGTTTTGACATCTGCTCTGGTGGAAGGAATGTTGAAGCTTCCACTGCTTCACTTAAACAAACAAACAAATGAAAAGGAAAAGTTCCTATTTTTCAAAAACAATCAACTGTGACTTTTCAAAAACAAACAAACTTCTTATATTCGTCTCAAATCAAACTTAAAGTCAAAAGTTGCAAACAAATAGAACAATACTGATTTACCGTATTGTGAATGGTGTGATCAATACACTCATAGCACTGAAAAATGCAAATATGGTAAATATTGCAAGTATTGTCATATGAACAACCACAGTACTGAAAGTTGTCATTTTCATAATTATTGTTCTATTTGCAAAAGGAACAATCACAGTACTGATACTTGCTTTTTCAATAAGAAAACAAAAAGCAAAACACACAGTCTCAAGTCGTTAAAACCGCTGAGAAACAAACAGTTCGGTCTAAACGGAACAAGACAGGAGTACCAGACAAACTCCTCATCAAAAGGTTGTTTTAAACAATGACCAGACATTTTATGACACCTTTTCACAAACACCAAGGAGACATAAGTCTCAAACCAGACAAACTTCTGACATTGGTTCTAGCAGGAAAAGAGCTCAAAGTACTTCTCCTTACAGAGCTAAAATCAATCAGATGAAATCTAGTGTACGTAGAGTTCCTAAACCTCTAGGAAATGCAATCTTAGAAGAAATTTACATTATGGGAAAAGACGGAAAACCCAAGACCATCATGGCTTGGGTTGCACCCTCTAACTGATTTTTTGTTTTTCTCAGGGACATCAAAGAAGGCCTGACAAAATCTGGTATGTTGACAGTGGATGCTCTCGACATATGACCGGAAATTGTTCCCTCCTTCGGGATTTTAAGAGCAAACATGGAGGCAATGTAGCCTTTAGAGGAGGCAAAACTGGTGGGAAGATAACTGGAGAAGGAACAGTCTCTAATGGATTGATCAGCTTTGAAAATGTCAACTACTACTCCAATCTTCAGTTTAATCTTCTTAGTGTGTCCCAGATCTGTGATAAGGGATA
Source organism: Flaveria floridana (assembly GCA_018326465.1). Classification (NCBI taxonomy): domain Eukaryota; kingdom Viridiplantae; phylum Streptophyta; class Magnoliopsida; order Asterales; family Asteraceae; genus Flaveria; species Flaveria floridana. The sequence continues at coordinate 14,017 of BJCO01636952.1, forward strand.
CTTCATCTTATTTGACTCCAACAACTGCTACATTCTCAAGACAAGTTTTCAAATACCTGAAGATTGTAACCTTTTAAAAACTCCATGTCATAACAACACATACATTGTTAATATGAACACCATTTTTGCAACCACTCCTGAAACATGTTTATTATCAAAAGCATCAAAAGTTGTTTCCCAATTATGGCACAGATGATTAGGACATTCTAATTATAACAGAATGAATCAATTAGTAAAAGGTGACTTAGTAATAGGTTTATCACAAAAAGAATTCTTCTGTAATGACCACTGCACTGCATGTCTAAAAGGTAAACAACATAGTGTGTCCCATAAGTCAAAATTGGTAAACTCTAATAACACACCACTCAAATTGCTTCACATGGATCTTTTTGGTCCAACAAACATCCTAAGCATAGGAAAGAAGCAATATTGTCTTGTTATAGTAGATGATTACTCTAGATTTACTTGGGTCTTCTTTCTATTACACAAGTTAGAAACATCAAAATACTCAAGCCATTTATCACTAAGATTGAGATTCAATTGGATCTTATAGTTAAATCTTTCAGAAGTGATAATGGTACTAAATTCAAGAATGACACTATCCATTCTTTCTTTGCAGAAAAAGGCATAAGTGATCAATTCAGTGTAGCAAGAACTCCTCAGCAAAATAGAGTACCTGAACGGAGAAACAGAACATTAATAGAAGCAGCAAGATCTATGCTTGCAGACTCTCTGTTGCCTATCTCCTTTTGGGCAGAAGCAATAAACACAGCTTGCTACATACAGAACAGAACATTAATAATAAAAGAACATTCAAAAACTCCATATGAACTAATGTTTAAAAGAAAACCTTTTATAGGATTCCTTAAATCATTTGGATGTTCTGTATCAATATTAAACACCAGAGAACAATTATCCAAACATGCTCCAAAAGCAGATAATGGATTCTTTGTTGGATACTCTGCAAGCTCAAAAGCATACAGAGTATACAATCCAAGACTTAATATTATAGAAGAAACTACTGATGTGATCTTTAATGTACACACTTTCACAAAGAAAGTTATTGGATCTGACTGGTTGTTTGATATTGATTCATTAACCAAGTCATGTGACACATCTTATTTTGATGTTTCAGGCACCAAAGAAGACATTGAATATCCAATGGTATGTCCACCAACAACAATAGATGTTCCTCTAACTGCTGATCCTCCAAGGAGACCCACAACATCTCCTTCAAGTATAACAGTTACACCTCCTATAGAACAAACAAAGACATCTAATGAAACAACCACATACATACCATCTTCCTCAACACATGTGCCAAACCAACCATCCAATCACCCAACATCAGACCATCCACACACTGTTAAAGAAGATGATGATTATCATTCCCTACCAGATACACATCATGATGAAGAAATCCTAGATTTCTTTCATGATTCCCCTCAAACATTCAATGATGCAACACAGCAAGAGTGTCACACAACCACAAATACCTTTACAAATCCTACCACACCAGAACACACCTTAAACAATCTTGATTCAACAATTCCTGTTGATCAGATTGAAACAACAAGGATACACAAAGATCACCCTTTAGAAAACATCATAGGTGACCTTAATACATGTCTAACAAGAAGTCAATCAGACACCGTAAATATTTGCTTGTTTTCCTATTTCTTATCACTCATTGTAGCCAAAAACATCAGTGAACCAATTAAAGACAACATTTGGATAGAAGCAATACAGCACGAACTATAGCAATTCAGGAAGCAAGAGGTATGGTCATTGGTTGATCTACCTGTAGGACAGTATGCCATAGGAACAAGATGGCTCTTTCGAAACAAAGCAGATGACAGTGGAATTGTCATTAGGAACAAAGCAAGGCTTATTGCTCAAGGATATATCAAGAGGAAGGCATTGATTATGATGACGTCTTTGCTCCTGTAGCTAGACTAGAAGCCATCCGTATATTCCTTGCATATGCCTCATACAAAAACTTCACTGTCTTCCAAATGGATGAAATGCGTATTCCTTTATGGAAAGATAGATGAAGAGGTATATGTTGCTCAACCACCAGGATTTGAAGATCCAGAATTCCCTCATAGACTCTATAAACTAGACAAGGCTCTATATGGTCTTCATCATGCACCTAGGAAGTGTTATGAAACTTTATCAAAGTTTCTACTACTGAATGGGTATACCTAAGGGAAAATAGATCAGACACTGTTCTTAAAGAAGAAAGAACAAGACTTGCTAGTGGTTTAAGTCTATATGGATGACATCATCTGTGGATCCACAAATATACAGCTTTGCAACGAATTTGAATGTCTTATGCAATCAAAATTCCAAATGAGTTCAATGGGAGAGCTAACCTTCTTTTTAGGACCGTGTACGTATGGAGTACTAACTGATTCTACGTGAAACCTAATCAAATAGTGCGGAATTCTATTTGATTGGCGATCCAATCAGGGAGAACGTTATCCGGATCAAAGCTAACGATTAGAAAACATTAAGAATGAAGCGGGAATGATCTGAAATGCTCTATAAAGTTGGAAGGGACTCTCTGTGCGATCTGGGACGGCTAGGGTTGATAATTCTCGAAGTGTTATGTTTTTCCACGAATTAAGTGGTATTTATATGTTACAGCTTTCATTCATACGACTGAGGCAAGCGACTGGCTCAGTCGTGCGACTGAGTCATATGACTGAACCATTCGTGCGACTGAGTCAGTCTTATGACACAATCGTGCGATTGATTCAATCACCTGGTTCAGTCGTGCAATTGGTCCATTCGCATGGTCCAGTCATGCGACTGAATCAGATTACTTAGTTAAACACATTCTTTAACCTTAAATGATTCAAAACATGTCTAACAACTCTAAAACCTATATAACATGTTCATATATGTGTGTAACAATAAACACTATTAATAGATATGATATTAAACAATCAATCAACTATTCACTAAAGAGTTTTTCATTACATTGAATTGATATTACATATGTGTTACAGAATGAAAGTCTATTACATTTAAGATCACTAGACTAGAACTGGGGACATGTGTACCAACAAACTCCCTCTTAGACCTAGTTCTATCTAAACTTTGAATTCCTTCTTGAACTCTTCATTTCTCTTTACTCTTTCTTCTCAGGAAACCCCAGCATGAATATCAAGTGCGAAGCATAAACGTATAACGTGTTGAAACTGAAGTGCTTGCACGATATCCTGAGTGTCAAAAAATAGTGGCCACTTGTACAAGATGTAGACATCTAAAGCAGACAAGTTGGTTAGCCACATA
>BJCO01636953.1:0-18634 GCA_018326465.1 Flaveria floridana
TAACACAACACTCTTTTATATGTCATTATCTAACCATCTTAAATAATGAAACAAATAAATATCTCTTGAACAAATTATCCATATAATGTTGTTCTATCATAAACGCAATATTTAGAAAACCAATTTTCTAAATAGGTGTCTATATTTGTTGTATGATCTTATCAATAAACAAATGTTTGTTGGTGTTTGTATAGCTTGTTATTGGGTATGACCTGACTTGGATCATAACGTACTAACCACATCAATCTTGTATGTGTCTTGGGCATATAAGATCCAACACATCCATCATACATACATCAAGGTATAACCTTATTCATCATTCATTATCTCACGTATTCATTCGTTTTGTACTTTATCATTACCTTTCACTGTTTCTAGATCCTGTCAAAACTTTACCCCTATCGTGGCCTGAAGCCACCATTCCGGGCACAAACCCTCATTACTTCCTGGCACAAAGCCGTATCATATCTTGGCACAAAGCCGTATCATATCTGGGGTAACGTGACAAGGATCCCGTTTCGTACTATGGATCAGTCACCAAGACTGATTCCCTTGTATGTGAACCCTCATAGGTAGCCAAAATCACACGCTATAATACACACAGTTGAGCTAATAACTCTCAATGAGTTGTGATCCTCCTTTCATTATGCTTTCAAGCCTTTTCTTTCATTCGTTCTTTATGTTCCACTTTCATTATCATTAATCTTATCTCTTTCTTTAATGATAATACTTTACGTTTATAATCATAAACACATCACGTAAAGTCACACATCAATATTCATAAGGAACATAAGAACAGAGCATAACCATGCGTAAAATAGGTACATGTAAGCCTTAGGTCAAAGTTGGGTCAAACCCCTAAAAAATTGATTTTCCAAAAATTTCAGAAAATTTTCGAAGTGTTTGGGCGCTTTAACACTATGCAGGCGCATGAGCCCTGTTTAGGCGTTTCAACACGGTTTGGGCGCATGGACCTATACTTAACTATTTCTCACTTTGGGATAATGAACTATTCAGGTGCATGAGCCTACACTTAGGCGCCTGAATTAAAATTAGGCGCATGAGCACTATTGGGGCGCAACACTCCTAACACAGGCGTTTGGGAAAAAACTTAGGCGCATGAACAACTGTTAATGTCAATCACTTGGGTGCATGAGGGTACTGTTTAGGCGCATGAACCTACACTTAGTATTTTCAGGTCATAAAACGTTTAAAAATGCAAGACCTCACTTAAAGATTTTCTAAGGCAAATTCTTAGGCGCATGGGCCTTGTTTTGGCGCATTACGATCTACGTACATGTTTCTAAGTTATTTTTCAGTCCCAAATATCAATTTAACCTGTTCTAAGCTTATTACAACCATTCTAAAAATCAACCAGGCATTAACAATCATAAAACATCAAACACATACACATATACATACGGTTACATACATATCATTGGTAAAAATGTTTTTCATGCATTTTCAGCCCCAAAAACATTTAATAACAAATAAAACCGGGGTCTAGAAACTCACCTTTTACAGCTTCCAAGCACAATTCCTTCAAACTCAGACTTTCAATGATTTTTAACACCTAACCATGTCAAAGACACCAATCCGAACAGCCTTGGCTAAGAACATCCTCTTTCTCTCTCTAAAACCGAAGAACTAAGCTTTTCTTCTTCTTCTTCTCTCTTGTCGACAAAAGCAGATGGAATTGTACATATATGGGTGGCCACACCCATAAGATATTATAATATTTGACTTATTACTAATTTTCACTAATCCCCCTTCGACTTTGGCCTCTTTACTTTTCTTTCAAGATACTATTATTTTCTTTTTCTCACTTCTTTTCTTTTCTTTACTCTTTTCTTTTCTTTCCTTTTTATTAAATTTCCGGGTGTTACAAGTCCACCCCCCTTATATGGGTTTCGTCCCCGAAACCTATCACTCTTTGAATAATTGTGGGTAGTGTTGTCTCATCTCCTCTTCAGTCTTCTACGTAGACTCAGAACCCTTTCGGTGTTTCCACTGCACCCCCGCAAGTGGAACCACTTTATTCCTCAATCTCTTCTCTTTACGGTCGATGATAGCCACTGGTTGATCTATATAATTGAGCCGTTCATCCACTTCTATATCATCCATTGGTACATTCATATCTATATCAGCTAAGCACTTTCTCATATGAGATACATGGAATGTGAGATGAATTCCACTTAACTCAGCTGGCAATTTTAACCGATAGGCCACCGCTCCTACTCGTGCGATGATTCGGAAAGGCCCTATGTATCTCGGGCTTAGCTTACCTCGCTTTCTGAACCGGATAATTTCCTTCCAAGGTGAGACCTTCAACATAACTCGGTTGCCCACCTTGAATTCGATCGGTCTACGCCTCTTGTCGGCATATGACTTTTGTCTATCATTCGCCGCTTTCATGGAGGATTTGATGTTTTCTAACTTTTCAGTTGTAGGCTCGATCACCTCAAGGCTTCCCAACTCTTTCTGCCTAATGTCACCCCAACATACGGGCGTCCTACACCTCCTACCATATAGCATCTCATATGGTGGCATATCAATGTTGGCATGATAACTATTGTTGTATGAGAATTCTGCTCATGGTTAGTGATCATCCCAACTCCCTCCAAAGTCGATCATGCATGCTCGGAGCATATCCTCAAGCGTTTGGATCGTCCTTCAGACTGACCATCTGTCTGAGGATGATAAGCCGTCCTATTGTCTAGCCTCATTCCCATCATATCATGAAATCTCTTCCAAAACTTGGATGTGAACCGGGTGTCACAATCCGACACACTAGATAGGGGCACACCATGATGAGCTACAATCTCATTGATAAGCAGATCCGCTAACCTCTCGGATGAATACGTCTCATGGATCGGTAAGAAGTGAGCACTCTTGGTTTGGCAATCAACTATCAGCCATATGGTATCGCACCCCTCGCCGTACGAGGTAACTTCGTTATAAAGTCCATGCTGATGTGCTCCCACTTCCACTCGGGTATATCCAACGGTTGGATCTTCTCGTATGGCTTCTGATGTTCCGCCTTCACTTGTAGACAAGTAAGGCACTTACTCACATACTCCACTACATTAAGCTTCATTCTCGGCCACCAGTAATCTTTCTTCATACCCGGTACATCTTTGTGGCTCTGAGATGAATCGAGTATCGAGTCTTATGAGCTTCATCCACAATTCATTCCCCTAACTCCCCGTATAGAGGAATCCATATCCGCCAGAAGCGGGTTCTAACTCCGTGAGTGTTTTCTGCCAATTCCGAGACTAGACCTCTCATTCTTTCAGAGTTAAGGCGACCCTCCTGTAACGCCTCATCTTGAAATTCTTTGATCTGGGTCATCACATCAGAGGTCATCACTAGTTAATAAGCTTTCACCCTGATAGGCTTGGGTCTCTCCTTTCAGCTAAGGGTATCGGCCATAATATTGGCCTTACCCGGATGATAATGGATCTCACAATCATAATCCTTGATGAGCTCTAACCACCTCCTTTGCCTCATGTTGACATCCTTTTGCTCAAATATATTTTAAGCTTTTGTGGTCAGTAAAGATGGTGCACTTCGTCCAGTATAAGTAGTGCCTCCAAATCTTCAACGCGAAGACCAAAACTGCTAACTCCAAATCATGGGTAGGGTAGTTGACTTCGTGGGTTTTCAACTTTCGGGATACGTAGGCTATTACCCTTCCTTGTTGTATCAACACACCACCTAGTGCCGAATAAGAAGCATTCGAATATACCACTAAGTCTTCACTCCCCTTGGGTAATGTCAAGACAGGAGGTTGAGTCAATCTCGTCTTTAACTCCTCAAAAGCACACTCCTATTCCCGACCCCACACAAACTTGACCTCCTTGTGAGTCCATTTAGTTAAAAGTGAGGCTATCTTGGAAAATTCCTGTATGAATCTCCTGTAGTAGCTCGCTAAACTTAAGAAACTACGAATCTCGGATGGCGTCTTTGGAGTCTTCCATTGCATCACTGCGTCAACTCAGGGTCCACCATGATTCCTTCAACATTTACTACGTGATCCAAAAACTGAAGTTCGCACAACCAAAAAGCACACTTAGAGAATTTGGCATACAACTTCTTTCTTCTAAGTGTCTCTAACACTTCGCGTATGTGACTGTCATGTTCTTCTTCGCTCTTTTTAATAAATCAGGATATTATCAATAAACACAATCACTGATTTATCTAACATTGCCCGACACACCCGGTTCATTAAATCCATAAAGGCAGCTGGCGCGTTAGTTAAACCGAAAGACATAACGAGAAACTCGTGGTGTCCATAACGCGTGCGAAAAGCTGTCTTAGGAATATCATGCTCCTTCACCTTCAACTGATGGTAACCAGATCGAAGATCTATCCTTGAAAACCAACAAGCACCTTGAAGCTGATCAAAGAAGTCATCAATCCTAGGTAACGGGTACCAATTCTTTATCGTCAACTTGTTCAGCTCTCGGTAGTCGATGCACATCCGCATACTACCATCCTTCTTCTGAACAAACAAGACTAGAGCACCCTAAGGAGAGATACTCGGTCGAATGAATCCTTTATCCATTAACTCCTTCAGTTGATCCATGAGTTCCTTCATCTCAGTCAGAGCTAATCGATATGGTGATTTGGCAACGGGTTGAGCACCGGGTATCAGATAAATCCGAAACTTAATCTCGCGATCTGGTGGCACACCTGGTAAATCCTCTGGGGACACGTCTGGATAGTCACATACCACTGGTACGTCGAACAACTACTGACGCGTCTACATCCTTCAAGTAGGCCAGGTAGGCACTACACCCACGTCTTATGCACTTTTCTGCCACCGCCATCGAAATCACCTTTGGAACCGTAGTGACACGATCACTGTAGACTGTCACCAAACTTCTATCAGGCGTGATTAATCGAATCATCTTCTTGCGGTACATGATGTTTGCTTCATAGGTCGCTAACCAATCCATCCCTAGTACTACATCAAATCCACCTAGGGGCATGACATGTAATCTACCAGAAAACCTATGACCATCTAGTTCTATAGCACAGTCCTCTATCATATCAGTAATTCTAGTAGACTTACCAATAGCTGTTTCTACGTCAAAAGGTTCATCGATACTTCTACTACTAACAGGAAGCTTAGCACAGAAAGCAGTAGAAATGAAACTCCTACTAGCACGAGAATCAAATAATACAGAGGCACAAATTTGTTTTACTAGAAACATACCTTACACGACATCGAGATCCACTCTGCCCTCCTCCCGCGTTATCATGAAGGCTCTAGCATTTGCCCTCTATCCTCCTTCCTCCGGTTTCTTCTACATCCTAGAACTCTTAGCCCGTGGAGTCATGCAGTCCCTTCTCACTTGGCCTTCCTTGCCACAGTTATAACACCGTATAACTCCACACATCTTCGCCAGATGACCGGGCTTCCCACACTTGAAACAGACGTTCAATCTCCACTTACACTCCCCGGAGTGATCTATCCTACATTTATCACACTTCTTCATCCCCGAGCTTGATGACCCCACCCTGCGGTCATCCACATTCATACTCTTGTTGTTTGAAGTGAAACCACCATGTCCAAACCGTTTCCCACCCCAGTTTCTGTCACCACCACCTGTCTTCTTCATTTCAACCACTGCCACCTCTCTCTCATCATACAACCTACCCGCCAGGTCTACCATCGATCGAAAGGTACCCAGCCGGGCAGTAATCAAATGCCTGCGGATGTCAGCTGGCAATCCTTGGATATACTTCTTGATCTTCCTCGTCACCAGCATCACCTGATCCGGTTCCAGTCTTGCCATCTCACTAAACTTGGTGGTGTATTGCTGGTGTGTCATGGTGCCCGCCTCAAGCTGTTGGAACTCCCTCTATATCATGTCGAGCTCCCGATGAGGACAGAATTCCTCAATTACCAGCTTCTTCAATTCTCCCCACCTCATCCTCCCGATGGCCCTGCTGCCCTCAGCTTGGACAATGTTGTCCCACCAACACAATGCCGAGTCCATGAATGAGTGAGTGGTGAACTTCACGTTCTGGTCCTCGCGACACTCACTAATCTCCAACACCGCTTCCATCTCTCGTACATAGCGGTGTGCAACTGCATCATTGCCATTATCATCAAAAGTCGGGGGCTTGCATCTTTGATATGCCCCATAGTTACAACTAAGTGCAATTTCCTGTACCGCTTCCTCCTCCTCCTCCTCCTCACTTAAGACAACCGTCTTAGTCTCTAGCTGTTCTCCACTTTTTCTCCCAGTGGTCCTTCTCCTTTCCTTCCTTTCATCCTCTCTCACAGCCTTAATCACTTCAGTCACTACAGACGGTAGAATCGTCTGCATGACTTAATAAACCTCCTCTACTACTGCCTCTTTCACTAAGGCCCTCAAGTTTGCACTCTTGTCGACACCCTCATGCTGATGAAGTTCAGGATCTGCAGGGGTTGTTTTAGCAGCTCTAGCCTTATTCCTTGGGACATGCGGCTCAGTTCCACATCCACCACGTGCTCCACCTCTAAAAGCCTTAGAAGATCTACCTCCAGCCATCTCTAAACACTATATTCTAAGGCAAAAGGGCTAGGCGCATGGGCCCTGCTTGGGCGCATGAGCAACACTTAAATCTTTCTAAGGCATTTTTAGGTGCATGGGCCTTATGTAGGCGCATTAACCTTCTATTTAACATGTTTCTCGAATGTATTCAGTCCCAAACAATCATATCATCCAATTCTAAGCTTATTAATACCTCTCTAACATGCACATCACATAAACAACCATAAATCATCACTATACATGCATCATTACATACGTTTACACACATAAAAGATATAAAATCATTTTTAATACATTTCCAGCCCCAAAGACATTTAAAACATGTAAAAAGATGGGGTATAAAACTCACCTAGGCTGCTTCCAAGCTCAAACTCTTTAACTTGAACTTTTCAAAAGTTTCTAACACCTTGACATGTCCAAAAACACATACCCGAACACATACATACACATGAGAACATGTAGAAATCAGTTTCATGTTCAAAAATCCATAAAACCAAACCAATTATACTAAATTTACTTACCTTCGCTGAATTTGGCTACTCTCTCCCTCTAGAACCGAAGATCTTCTGCTTTCTCTATCTAAAATGTCGAGTAGTTGAGAAAAATGCAGGAGATGTGGGCGGCCATGCCCACTTTAAACAAAATAATATTATTATTTTGTCCTATGTACACTTTATACCCCTTCTCTTTGGCCTCTTTTTCTTTTCTTACAAATATTTTTGTTTATTCTCTTTCTTATTTCTTTTTCTTTCCTTTTATTTGACAAAATTTTCCGGGTGTTACAAGTCCACCCCCTTAAAGAGGTTTCGGCTCAGAAACCCATCATTCCTCGAATAACTGTGGCTAATGTTGCCTCATCTCTTCTTCAGTCTCTCACATAGACTCCACTGCACACGCACTAGTGGAATCACTTTAGTCCTCAATCTCTTTTCTTTTTGATTGATGATTGCCACTGGTTGCTCTACATAATTGATCCATTCATCCACTTCGATATCATCCAGTGGTACAATCATATCTTCATCAGCTAAGCACTTTCTCAGATGAGATACATGGATGTCAGATATATTCCACTTAACTCATCAGGCAATTCTAACCGGTAGGCCGCCTCTCCTACTCGTGTGATGATTTAGAAATGTCCTATGTACCTCGGGCTTAGCTTAACTCATTTCCTGAATCGGATGATCGCCTTCCAAGGTGAGACCTTCAACATAACTCGGTCGCCCACCTTGAATTCGATCGGTCAACGCCTCTTGTCGGCATACGACTTTTGTTTATCTTTGGCGGCCTTCATAAAGGCTTTGATCATTTCTAACTTCTCTGTAGTGCCTCGATCACCTCAAGGCTTCCCAACCCTTTCTGCTTAATGTCTCCCTAACATATGGGCGTTCTGCACCTCCTACCATATAGCATCTCATAAGGAGACATACCAATGTCGGCATGATAACTGTTGTTATACGAGAATTCTGCTAACGGTAAGTGATCGTCCCAACATCCTCCAAAATCGATCACACATGCTCTAAGCATATCCTCGAGTGTCTGAATCATTCTCTCCGACTGACTATCTATCTGAGGATGACAAGCCGTGCTAATGTGTAGCCTCGTCCCCATCGCATCATGGAATCTCTTTCAGAATTTCGATGTAAATCGGGTGTCACAATCCGACATGCCGGCACCCATGATGAGCTACAATCTCTTTAATGAACAGATCCGCCAATCTTTCTGACGAATACGTCTAGCGGATCGGTAGGAAATAAGCACTATTCATCAGTCGATCAACAATCACCCATATGGTATCGCACCCCGTCGCCGTACGAGGTAGCTTAGAAATAAAATCCATGTTGATATGCTCTCACTTCCACTCGAGTATATCCAACGGTTGGATCTTCCCGTATGGCTTCTAATGTTCCACCTTTACTTGCAAACAAGTAAGTCACTTACTCACATACTTTGCCACGTCACGTTTCATACCCAGCCACCAGTAGTCCTTCTTCATGTCTTGATACATCTTGGTGGCACCTGGACGAATGGAGTATCGAGTTTTATGAGCTTTGTCCACAATCCTCCCCCGTAGGTCTCCGTAACGAGGGATCCATATTCATCTGTTTCGGGTCCTAACACCCAGAGTGTTTTCTCCTAACTTCGTGACTAAACCTCTCATCCTTTTAGAGTTAAGGCGATCTTCTTTTGATGCCTCATCTTGAAATTCCTTCACCTGGGTCATCACGTCAGCAGTCATAACCAACTGATAAGCCTTCACCCGAATTGGCTCGGGCCTCTCTTTTCGACTAAGGGCATCGGCCATAACGTTGGCCTTACCCGGATGGTAATGGATCTCACAATCATAATCCTTGATAAGCTCTAACCATCTCCTCTGTCTCATGATGAGATCCTTTTGCTCGAAGAAGTACTTCAAGCTCTTATGGTCGGTGAAAATGGTGCACTTCGTCCCGTATAAGTAGTGCCTCCAAATCTTCAACGCGAAGACCACAGCCGCTAACTCCAAATCATGGGTAGGGTAGTTTGACTTCGTGGGTTTTCAATTGTCGGGATACGTAGGCTATTACCCTTCCACGTTGCATTAGCATGCAACTTAGTCCCGAAAAGGAAGCATCCAAATATACCACTAAGTCTTCACTCCCTTCAGGTAGTGTCAAGACAGGAGCTTCGGTCAATCTCGCCTTCAACTCTTCGAAAGCACCCACTTGCGTTTGTCCCCACACAAATTTCACATCCTTGCAAGTCAACTTGGTCAAAGGTGAGGCTATCTTGGAAAAGTCTTGTATGAACCTCCTGTAATAACCCGCCAAACTCAAGAAACTACGGATCTAGGATGGAGTCTTTGGAGACTTCCATTGCATCACCGCCCCAACCTTTGCCGGGTCAACCATGATTCCTTCAGCATTAACGACATGACCCAAAAACTGAACCTCATGCAACCAAAAAGCACACTTAGAGAATTTAGCATACAACTTTTCTCTTCTAAGTGTCTCCAATACATCACGTATGTGGCCGACATGTTCTTCCTCGCTCTTCGAATAAATCAGGATATCATCAATAAACACAATCACTGATTTATGTAACATGGGCAAACACACTCGGTTCATTAAATCCATAAAGGCAGCTGGCGTGTTAGTTAGACCAAAAGACATAACAAAAAACTTGTAATGTCCTAACGCCTGCGAAAAGCTGTCTTAGGGATATCTCGCTCCTTTACTTTCAACTGATGGTAACCAGATCGAAGATCTATCCTTGAGAACCAACTGGCACCCTGGAGCTGGTCAAACATGTCATCAATCCTCGGTAGCGGATACCGATTCTTCACCGTCAGCTTATTCAGCTCTCGGTACTCGATGCACATTCACATACTACCGTCCTTCTTCTTCACAAACAATACCGGAGCACCATGAAGAGAGATACTCGGTCAAATAAACCCTTTATCCATTAACTACTGCAGTTGATCCATTAGTTCTTTCATCTCAGTAGGAGCTAATCGATATGGTGCTTTGGCAACGGGTTAAACACCAGGTATTAGATCAATTTGGAACTCGATTTCGCGATCCGGTGGCACGCGGGGTAAGTCTTCTGGGAACACGTCTAGAAAGTCACATACCACTGGTACATCGGTCAACTGTTGTACTGACGTGTCCACATCCTTTACATACGCCATATACGCACTACATCCATGTCTCATGTACTTCCTCGCCACTGCCATCGACATTACTTTCGGAACCATAGTGACGCGATCACCGTAAACCGTCACCGAATTTCCATCGGGCGCAACTAGTCGAATTATCTTCTTGCGACACACGATGTTCGCCTCGTAGGTTGCTAACCAGTCCATCCCTAGTACTACATCGAATCCACCCAGGGGCATCACATGTAAATTGGCAGTAAACGTATGGCATTCTAGTTCTATGGCACAATCCTCTATCATATCAGTAGTTCTAGTAGACTTACCAATAGTCATTTCTACGTCAAATGGATCATCAATACTCCTACTACTAACAGACAATTTCCCACAGAAAGTAGTAGAGATGAAACTCCTACCAGCCACAACATAGCTACGAGCCGGTGTGAACTTGTGTTTCTTGTTGTTGTTGTAAGACGGTTTAGTTTTTGTCTCCTTAGCAGCTTTAGGGACCGTTTTCTCAACCTTCCTAGCACCCTTGACAGACATGGTACCTGCTCGTATATGATTCTCGGTAAGTTGGGCGGTGATAGTAATGGCTTCCTCTAAAGTTGTGGGTCGACTACTCACCACAGCATCTTGAATTTGGGGTGGTACCCCCTTGATGAATTTCTTGATGTTACGAGGAACAGTGTTGACCATATGGGGCAACAAAATGCTCAACTCGTGATGCTTAGTTGAGTAGGCCAAGTGATCACCACCATCTTGCTTGAGGTTCCAAAACTCCTCCTCCAGCTTTTGCAATTCACTTCTTGGGCAAAACTTCACGATAGCAATATTCTTGAACTCGTCCCAAGTTAGTGCTAACACAACACCGCACCACGATTCCTCTTCTCACTATTCCACCATGTAAGTGCCCTTTGTTGGGGCATACTAGTGGCATAACAAACTTTGAGCTCCTCGGGACACTCACAGTTGATGAACGTGTTTTCCATGCTTTCGAACCACTCGAGAAGTCCAGTGGCTCCTTCCTTTCCACTATAGTTAGTGGGCTTGCATGAGCTAAAGTGTATGAACATGCAGTTTTGGTTGTTGCACCCATGGTTCGTGTTATTCTCTCCTTGACCATTTCCATTTTTGCTAGAGTTGGTCATCATGGTGCTATTCAGTTCAGCAACCGTGGTCGGTATGACAACAGCCATTTGACGAGCAATCATGGCGGCTAACTTACGGTCGGAACTTCCACGCTTTCCATGGTGACGAGAGATGTTGGATACAAAATAAGCTAGTCATAGGAATTTGGAGATAAAAGGACAATAAATCAAACAATGATTATACAAGACTTGTAAAATAGACACGGAATGATTCCATTTGGTAACACATTACCATTTGGAAACGTTTACACGTCAAGATAAGTTGACCCATTTGCCTTAGAAACTTGTGTATGTTGACCATAGTTTATCACTCATCCCAGAAATCCGCAGGTAAGCATGACTAGTCCCGTAGGATTTATGCGAAATGCTTACTTTAGCCCGAAGGCTTTTTGCCAGGAAATCCAGAATACAGGTGTCTATGTGTCATACAATATTTCTTAGGTTCATGGAATCAAAACCTTGATGAGATTTTTATAGATTAGCCATAAAGTATAAAGATTTAAACCTTCGATATAAAGCGTACGATCCTACGTGTCGTCGAGAATAAGTTTAGGAAATTTCATTTGTCAGGGAGGATAAAGAATTAAGAATAAGTTTAGGGGAGACAAAGCAACCAAGTTTATTAATTATAAGGCAAACCTAACTAAAGGCGTCAAGTTGCATATTAAAAGGCATCCCTAATTAGATAGCATCATGTAGCATGCAACAATATATGTTTATAAGAATATAAAGATTTTTCTTATGAGGTTCATGCATAAACTATAGTCTAGGTCACCATTTCTAATAACCTAAATCCCTATAGTTATGGGCTCTGATACCAATCTGTCACACCCCAACCTTAACAGCGACATCATCGAGATGTGAGTGTTAAGATTGTTCACAGCCACATAACGCTACCATTAAATAAAAATATTATTATCATAAGTTTTAAAATGCAAATTACATCCAAAAGTCTCAAACAAGAATAAAACATAACATAAAATAACACCCATGACAAATTATTTATTTTTCCTAGGTCCAAATCCTAGGTGCGAGCATGCTTCAAAGAGATCATCAAACTTGAGCATTTCCTGAAACATGTTAAAAATAAAAGGTCAACTATGAAAGTTGGCGAGTTTCCATCGGTTAAGTGTACATAAATATATCAAAGATTTACAAGTAGCAATTCATGTCAATGGTTATGAATTATTCAAGTTTATAGAACACATGATGAATAAGTGTATATAAGATGATTAGTAAGAATAATAGTCGATGTTCCAACAAAATCTTTCACAAGGTACCTATACGTATACATATTTACAAGATTAAGTTTAATAATAAGTTTAACGATTTAACGAGAACTAGGGTTTCAAGTGAAATTTGGGGATTTTTGATAAGTACCTTAAATAATGTAACCACTTATATTTTAATTCAAAGAAATATACCATTTATGTCTTTTAATATAGAGAATGAAATTTAAGCCATTTATAATAACTAATAAAGGTTAAATATAAAATTTGAATAGTTATTTGAAATAATTAAGATTTAAACGATAATAATTTAAAGGTAACGTTTAGACCAATATTAATTTATTAAATATTATTTACAATCCATTTTGTAAGATTATCCGAAAATAACCTTTGTTAAAATCTTTTATTAAAAAGATATTTAATTATTTAAATTTAGAAAAATTACAGAAATAATTTGGTGTCCTTAAAAATATATAAAGTTTACACCTTGTCCTAGACTACTCCTATTGGGCTTTCTTCGTCTTTACAGAAAAAAATAGGAGGAAGTTATGACACGTTCACTAAAAAAATAAAACATATTTATATTTATTAAAAATTTTCTATAATTTATTTAAAGGCTGAAAGGCCTTAAAAATGTTTGAGGGTGCCCGGGTTCGAACCCGTGACCTCAAAGTTGGAATGTAAGTGAGTAACCAGTGAACCAGGGTCGTGGCCATGGTGTATCACGGTTTTTAAGACTTAAAAACATAACCCAAGTAAAACCCCCAAATCACATAAACCCTAGATGCGATTTGATCCAAATTGAACCTGAATTCGAACATGATTCCAGTAATCACCATAGGACTTTTGATCCCCAAGGTGTACCGAGTATATGTGTATGTTTTAATTACTCGAAAGTTGTTTGAAATCGATGGCACAGGTTGAAGAACAGCTGGGACAAGGGTGGTGTAGGGTTCGTGATGCAAACATTGATGATACCCAAATTCATTGCACAAGAAGATTCTACTGGACTTGATGATTGGAAGCCCTCTATCAATTTCGGGTCTTGATGTCCAGATGATGATGTCGAGTAGGTTGCAAGTCGCGACGATGTTGGTGATCGAATCACTATGTTTGTGTGTTTTCAGGTGAAATTGAGAGTTGTGTTTGATTGGAGATAGATAGACATTCGATCTGATTGAATTAATTGAGTTATTATTAGTGTTTAGGCTCGAACGGCTATGTGATTAAGGGTGTTTCGGTTATTCAATCGAATGGTGTTTGTAACCGATGATTAAACAAAATTAAGAGTGTATTCAAGTTCGAAACAGTTTCTAGAATGATTTGGGAACGGTTTGGGGGTTAAGAAGCGATCGATTTCGATAGTTTTTGGGGTTGCCGGAGCTAGGCCGGAATACGGCCGACTCCTTTGGCCGGAAATACGGGGTTAAGTGGGCGGGGTTTGGGTTGTAATTTAAAATTTTCACATTGGCCCCTTGTAGTTTAATTTATTATTATTTTATGCACATAACTTTCATTTAAAGTTATAAAATGACAAAACATCCCCTAAACTTATCTAATTTTAAGTTTTAAACATTTTTAAGTATAATATCTTCTATAAGTTATTATTATTATCAATATTATTATTATTATTATTATTATTATTATTATAGTTATTATTATTGTTAACATTAATATAATTTATTATTATTATTATTATTATTATTATTACGATTATTATGTTCAATTTAATAATTAAATTATTAACTTTCCAATTAAGAATTAATGACAATTGAAGAAATAAGCATAAGTAACCCACAAGTTTCATCATTGAAATCAATGGTTCTTACAAGAATATAACGACGTTAACTTTTAATTAACAAAAAATACAAGATGTTACACATACTGAAACATTTGTTTATTTCTTGCACTGCCAAGATACAAGCCTTGGTTCTAAAAATTAACATCCACCTGTTGTGGTTTTTCTGTTGTTGTTACACCCTCCAAAATTACTATCTGAATAGGAGTAGAGGTTGAATTCTCCTTCTTCAGGATACCAATGTACAAGTGCTGACTTCCCTTTAAGATATCTAAATATCCTCTTCACAACATTCATATGTGATTCCTTTAGATCCATTTGGTACCTTGCACAAACACAAACAACAAACATAATGTCAGGTCTACTAACAATTAAGTACATTAATGATCCTATCATTGATCTATATAATCTTTGATTTAGAGACTTCCCTTTAGGATCAGGTACAATTTTGTGTATGGTTGATGCTGGTGTTTTGCATGAAGATGTATCAGCAAGAGAGTATTTCTTCAGTATTTGGTCAATATACTTTTCTTGGTTGATGAGTATGCCATCTGGTCTTCAATAAACTTGTAATCCAAGGAAGTGTAAGGCCCCATTCCCGGGCACCTCACAGTTAGTAAAATTATCGCTCTTAAAACATATAATCAAATGACTTTACTAAAATCATGCACCAGAATCAGTGAAATAACTTTTCATTTCAATATAAATGCTTTTGCAAGTTAATACAACATTCATTACAAAACATCGTTTGTTCGTATTACAGTGCAAAAACATTGTACAATAGAATGCCATCCAAAACGAGCCGAGTAGCCGCCCCGTGCCATCCTCAGCAACTTTACCTGCCAACTGGAAACAAATAAAAAGTCAGCGTTGCTGAGTGAGTTTTAGTTTTAATAAAACATACTTTTCTTTCGGTTTAAAACATTCTTTACTTTCTTTCAATTCATACTACAGTTTAGAACGTGATCACACATCATACGTACACATAGAAAACATCATTATCTTCATCCTTCGTTCATTAACTATCGTTCATTCGACTTACATCATTTATTATCTTTTACTTCTATCCAGATCCTGTCAAGCTTTACCCTCTTCATGGCACGCAACCATGATTACTGAGGTCGAGTGACAAGGATCCCGTTTCATACTTTGTTATTTCATTTCGTCCATTCATTACTTTCATTCGTTCATTCTTTAACTTTCGTTCATTCATCGTACTTTCTTGTCATACTTACTCTTTCACCATTACCTTTTTTCTTCCCATCAACCATAAACCTTACCTTTCTGTTTCGTGGTACTGGACCTAGGCCTATCATAGACCTTCTATAGGTGCACCGCACCTCTTGGCCACAGTACCTAAGGTAAAGTTTAGGTGAACCATTGGCATACGCAATACCCTTCTGTTTCATGGTACTGGACCTAGGCCTAACATATTCTATAGCGGTGCATCGCACCTCCTGGCCACAGTACCTGTATATGCAGCAATGATTCAATACAAATGGACAATCATAGTGTCAAGCTTTACCCTCTTTGTGGCACACAGCCACGATTACTGAGGTCGAAAGAGAAGGATTCCATTTCGAGTCTGTTGCGACAACAAGGTCGCTCACCTCATACATTTGCTTGCAAGCCTTTCTTACTCTCATTCACTATTAATGCATGCATTCATTCATCATCTTCCTCTTTCATTATGTTTCACTTTACGTTACATAATACTTTCGTTTCATCCTTTAACATAACACGTAAAGTCACGGGAAAGATAAACATACATTATAAATAGGAATATCAACATGCACAGTCATTATCATCACACAGGGCAACATCATACATAACATACATCATGCATAAACATGCAACATCATCATCATCATGCCCAACATAACTTCTAAGGCCTCAACGGCCATCTTACATGTATCTACGGGAACTACCACGTCAAAACTTACATCTTCAGTTTCCCCCAAAAGTCAGAACTTTAACTATGCTCCCCCTCGGGTACAACAACCCTATTTGGGCGTATGGGCACCCTTCAGTCGCATGGCCTCCAGGCGACTGAACATCATGCGAGTGGACCCATGCGGATGAACATTCCAGTCATGTGAATGGACCTCATGGGGATGGACACTATGCGAATGGACCTTATGCGAATGGACCTCATGCGGATGGGCACTATGCGAATGAACACTTATGCGAATGGACCCTCAGTCGCATGACTCCCCATGCGACTGGCTCTCTAGTCGTGCGACTGAGACTCAATCATGCGAATGAACTTCAATCGCACTACATTTGGCCGTATGGCCTCCAGTCGGTCGCCTAGCCCTAACTGATGCAGAATTCAGTTCATCCCGAACCCAATCTGCCATTTTCGACCTCCAAGCTCATTCCAACCCATTCTAAGCCCAAATCAACCATCCTAAACCTTAGGAATGCATACTACAACACCATTCAGGCACACACAAGCTCGGAAACAAACTCCAAACATATCACACGCAAACACATCTAAATGGGTCAAACACACACTCATACAAAAACGGGTTTACTATGTGTTCCAGCCCCAAATCAGTTGAAAACAAGTAAAATAGGAGTCCTAGAACTCACACAAACTACACCAAGAAGAAGGGCTTCGTTTAGACCCGTTACACGACGATTTTGCACACTTGAATCCACTCGAACCAAGCTTTCTTCTCTCTTTTCTCCCTTTTCTCTCTTCTTTCTCTCTATGGCTGTTAATATGGGTGTGGGGTGAGGGTAAGGGCTGCCCTCTCCTTTCAAATATCCCCATTTATCAAACTTTTTCACGTTGGCGAGTTTGGTCCCTTGAATTTGGACTTTATTTCTTTTTCTTCTTTCGTCGGCTTCAAGGAAAATATCCGGGTGTTACAGGAAGAAAGTTAATTCTCCTATAGAGCTCATCAAACTCTTCATACAATCTCTTGTTTGTTGATCCAAATATAATATCATCCACATATATTTGAACCACCAAGAGATCTTGATGTTCATGCTTATGGAAGAGAGTCTGATCTATTATTTCTTTCTTGTATCCACGCTTCAGCAGAAAGGATGATAATGTCTCATATCACTTTGTTGGAGCCTGATAAAGTCCATACAGAGCTTTGTCAAGCTTGTATACCCTGTGAGGGTAATCAGGATCTTCAAAGCCTGGAGGGCGAGAAACATAAAATTCTTCATCAATTTTACCATATAAGAAAGCACATTTTACATCCATTTGGTACACTATGAATTTATTATATGAAGGATAGGCTAGAAAAACTCAGATTGCTTCAATCCTTGTAGCTGGTGCAAAGACATCATCATAGTCTATTTCTTCTTCTTGAGTATAACCTTAGGTTATTCTTACAATGATGCCTCTGTCATCTAGCTTTTCTTGAAATGCCATCTGGCATTAATTGGATATTGGCCTTCAGGCAGATCAACTAGATTCCAGACTTTCTTCTTTCTGAATTTTTGAAGCTCCTCCTGCATAGCTTCAATCTGGCTATTGCCTTTAAGTGCAGCTGTATTATTAGATGGAACCACTTGAGATAGAAAAAAGAAGAAGAGACAAATGTTGTCTGTTCCCCCTTGATTTCTTATGGTTTTTTCATGAAGATCACCAATTGAGTTGGCGAGTTTGGTCCCCCGACTTTGGACTTTATTTCTTTTTCTTCTTTCGTCGGCTTCAAGGAAAATATCCATGTGTTACAAGTCCACCCCCCTTATATAGGTTTCATCCCCGAAACCTGTTATTCTTCGAACAATCATGGGTAATGATGTCTCGTTTCTTCCTCAGTCTCCCACGTTGACTAGGATCCCTTCCTGTGCTTCCACTGTACACGCACAAGAGGAATCACTTTATTTCTCAGCCTCTTCTCTTTTTGATCGATGATTGCCACTGGTTGCTCCATATAATTGAACCGTTTGTCTACTTCGATATCCTCCAGCGGAACAATCATATCTTCATCTGCCAAACACTTCCTTCGATGAGATACGTGGAATGTCGGGTGAATTCCACTTAACTCATCTGGTAACTCCAATCTATAGGCCACCTCTCCTACTCGAGCAATGATTCGGAAAGGGCCTATGTATCTCGGGCTCAACTTGTCCCACTTTCGGAAACGAATGATACCCTTCCAAGGTGAGACCTTCAACATAACCCGTTCACCCACCTGGAACTCAATCGGTCTGTGTCGTTTATTAGCATACAACTTCTGTCTATCTTTGGCTGCCTTCATGAAGGCTTTGATCCTTTCAAGCTTTTCAGTCGTAGCCTCGATCACCTC
>BJCO01636958.1:0-17309 GCA_018326465.1 Flaveria floridana
ATCTATATTAATAAAAGAAAGTTTTGAAGTGTCACTTGTTAAAATATTAGGATTCATCATCTTAGTTTTCCTGCCTATTTCTATATTATTTAAAACATTTTCATATTAAAAATAGATATTTTAAAAATTAGAAATCATAGTTTTTTATTAATAAACAAACATTAAAAAAGAATATAAAATATAAAAATTTTCGTAAACACTTTTTTTAACACAAACTTTTTAAAAAGTGTTTTTAAGTATTATAAGGATGGTTTAAAAATGAAATTATCTTTAAAAATCAAAATAAAAAATAATTTTATAAAAAGAAAGTCTAAAATGATAATATTGTTGCTTTACTTGAAGTACTTATTTTTACTTAATTCGATCATATTTTATCTGAAAATATTTTTTTTTATAATTTTTTAATTTTTATTAAAAAATATTTGATATTTTTATCTATTTAATCCGTGTATCACCCAGGATGCTAAACTAGTAATCTCTAATATAGAGGTTAATGTGTTAGTTCTTAATGTAACAATATAACATAACACTTTATATAGTTGTCGGTTTACTTATAATTTTTTATGTTATCAGAGCTTTTATAGCTATTCAATCAGAAAATAAGTAATTGTTGCTTGGTATCTCGATGCTGTTATACTACCGGTTATTGATTGAAGACCACCCCATATTGATTCATCAAACTTTTAACCAAAAACATCATGGATACACTCTCGAATTCTAGTCCATTTTATGTTGAGGAGAAATCAGATTGCAACTGCTTAATCTAACAAGATGTTTCGGAGACAAAAGCCTGTTTCTAACATATTATGGGGTAGCAAATCTGCTGATATACAGGAGCACCAAGACATCAACAAGTGTCTTACCTTGTACTGGGTCTTTTTGCTATTATTTTCTTCCTGTTCTGGTCTGTTGTAGTTATTATTGGCCAGTTTATGTCGTCACACCTTCTGCATAGCCCTAACTTCCTGTTATTCTTCTTCCTCGAGTTTAAGGGTAAAGCTTTGATGATCTGTAGATCTCAAAACTACAACCGGCAATCTTTGTCTATTTCTGTTCCTTTTGACCTTTTCTGTCTCCTCTGCTTATGCCCCCACATATATATGTGCACCCAATTTCTAAATACGTGCCATAGTGAGTATACCGAAAATCCTGAATCTGCCACTAAATTACTTCCGTCATAGGAAAAATAAAGGAATCATATGGAACATCATTTCTAATCTTCAAAACTTGTAAAAATTAATATAGTCCCTAATTTATGCCCTATATATAACTCCATCCTGGATCTTTCTTAATCCCAGTATCTTTCATTTCATTTCTAATCTTCAAAACTTGTTCCCATTGGCCCACGTCAGCATAGATATTTGAAAAAGCTACATAGCCACCATCGGAAGATGGGTCCAGCTCAATAAACTTCTCAGCTGCTATCTTTCCAATTACCACATCACCATGCACTTTACAAGCCGCAAGAAGTGTACCCCACACTTGAGATTCCGGTTCAATAGGCATGTTTCTGATAAATCTTTCAGCTTCTTTTAATCGACCAGACCGCCCAAGAACATCCACCATACATGCGTAATGTCGTTGACCAGGTTCAATTCCATAATCTTGAACCATTGACTTCAAATAAGAATACCCCTCTTTGATCAAACCACTATGGCTACATGCAGTCAACACACCAACAAACGTCACTGTATCTGGTTTGGTTCCTGATTTCTTCATTAGTTCAAATATTCTTAATGCTTCTAATCCTTTTCCATGTTGTGCATAGCTGTTAATCATGGAAGTCCAGCTGATTAAATCTGGTGTTTTGATCTGATTAAACCCTTTTAGACAATCATCAAGGTTTCCATATTTAGAATACATCATGACCAATGAACAGCCAACAGAAGTGTTTGATTCGAATCCAAGTTTTAGGATATGGGCATGCAACTGAATTCCGATCCTGATTTCTATTCCAGTATCTGATTGGCTCAGATCTCCTACCGCTCCTAAAACAGAAGATATTGTGAAGGAATCAACCTCTAAGCCTGATGATCTAAAGTCAAGAAACAAATTAAGTGCCTCTTTAATGTACCCATTTTGTGCATAACCCGAAACTAGTGAAGAACATGATATTTGATCTTTGTAGGGCATCATATTAAACACCCTTTTAGCTGATTTCAAATCACCACATCTTGAATACATATTAACTAGTGAACTACCACCATAAAAAGACCTTTTATCTGGTTGCCTGATAAAAAAGCCATGGATTTCTTTTCCAGTTTTCAAAAACCAAACAGAAGAACATGCTGCAAGGCAAGCTGTTAATGTAGTTTCATCTAAATTAACGTCTTCTACTAAAAGCATTTCTCTGAATATATCAATAGCCTGATATGCATACCCGTGTTCTGTAAATCCAGAAATCATTGATGACCACGAAACATTATCTTTGTCTGGAATTTGCTTAAACACCTCATAAGATTCGTTTAAACAACCACATTTCGAGTACATGGTTAAAAGAGAGCAACCCACAAAATGATTGAATAATATGTTCGTCTTAAGTGTATAGCAGTGAATCTGTTCCCCAAATTCTAGAAGATCAATAATACTCAAGAGACTTGATATGCATGATATATCTGGTGTCAAACCTTCTAAAAGCATTCTCTTTAATAAACTAAAAGCTCTCTCCAATGCGCCATCTTGACAAAAAGCAGTTATCATTGTAGAATATGCACTTGGATTTAATAAATCTTGCATGTCTTCAAATACTTGCTCAGATAATGATATTGCTCCTATGTTCGAGTACAAGTTTATCAAAGAATTCTTGACGGTTGGATCCAAATAAAACCCATTTTTAAAAATCCAACAATGAATTTGAAAGGATTCTCTAAACAACATTGGGTTAGCACAAGCAGAAAGCACGCTCGTAACAGTGTAAGTGTTGATTTCTTGATTCAGGATTATCATTTCTTTAAATAACTGGAGGGCTGTTTGAAACTCGCCTTTCTGAACAAACCCTGTGATCATGGCAGTCCATGAAACCACATTACGAATAGGCATTCGTGAAAATTTCTTCAAAGCTTCATTTACTTGACAACATTTAGCATAAAAGTCAACTATAGCAGTCCCAACAACCAAGTCTTCTTGCGCGCCATATTTGACCGCTAACCCATGAACCACTCTACCTAGCTCAAGTTCTTGAAGTTTACCACAAGCACCCAAAACACTAGGAAATGTAAATCTATTTGGCGAAGGAAATCCACAACACATTCGTCGAAAAAGATTTAAACCCAAGTAATCCTCATTATGTTTAATAGCACCAGAAATCATAGCATTCCAACATACCACATTGCCACAAGACTCAGCATTAAACACTCTCAAAGCATCATTGAAACTGCAACTCTTTAGAAACAAATCTATCATCCCACTTCGGACATAACCATCCAAAGAAAAACCATGTTTCAAGGCAAGTGAGTAAAGTAGTTTCCCACCATTAACAAAATTCAAAGCTATACAAGCAGAAATAGCATTTCCATATGTAAACTCATTAGGGTAAAAACCCAAAGAATGCAACCTACAAAAGGTTCCCCAAGAATCCGCATACCTTGAACTTTGATTCTGAGACGTGATAATAAGGTTCCAAGAACTAACATCTGGTTGGGGAATTGTGTCGAACACCTTGAGTGCATAACCAAAACCAGAGGCTTTACAGTAACTTCGCAACAGAAAATTAGAAATCTCGATGTTGGAATGAAGGGATTTGGTTTTGAGGAAATGGGTATGTAGGATTTTGGTTTCTTCAAGTGTGTAATTTCGTGATTTGGCAGATTCATCGAGGAACTGATAAGGGTCAAACGTAGTAATGGAATTGAAGTGGTTTTGTGGTTTTAAAGATGAAATGAATCTGGTGGTGTAGATTGAGAGTTTCAGATGGATATGATGAGGAGGAATAAGAGCTTTCATTTGGGTCTTCGAACGATTACATTAGAAGCAGGAAACATGGCAGGTAAAGCAGGTAAACGGGCAAGTACGCAGCTGCGCTACAAGAAAGAGGAACGGGTAAACTAAACATTTTGATTTGGGAAAATTATTAAATTAATCATTTGACCAAAGTTGATTATCATAGTAAACATTTAAAAATAAAAGTTACTAAAAACTGGACCAAACAGGAGGTCCTATATATGTTCATCCATCATCTCATGAACGAGAAAAACCCATAATCTGTCATTGACTAGAAGAGAAATTGGCATATCTATTACTCGTTGACTAGAAAAGAAATTGGCCATTTTCCTCAAAGATATTTAATTCTATAAAATTTGTCCTTCCTTGCCAATTTTCTTAATTTTTTATATTTATATAATATCAGCTTTAGTAAACCAGTATATTATATGAGCTGAATAAATAAAATACTAAATAGAATAAAATTATTAATTATAAAACGATATACTAAGAAATGAGATGATTAGAATTATGTATGAGTATATTTTAATTATTTTTATAAGAAATTTACTTTAAAAAAACTAATTTAAAATATTACGTAAAAATAGTTTATTTTTTTAGAAAAAACTCTTTTTAAAAAACTATTTCTATATAAATAACGTGATATTTAGTAAGAGAAAGAAGCTAGAAAAGTTTGTTGAGAATGAATGTAATGCTGACACGTGATACTCTCATTTACTATTTATTATAGGGTAGGAAGATTAATATTTTTATAAATCAAATAACATAGTTTTTCTATATTTATTCAAATAAAAATATGTTTGAGGGAAAGTCCCGCAAATCTAGAATCTCACTTAAAATCTGTTTCAGTTTTAATTGGAAAAATATAATTCATTTTCTTATTTCAAATATTTACGGATTTTAAGATTACTTTTGTAAACGTATAATGTGTCATTTTATTATTATTTAAGAAAGAGTAAATTACACAGAAAGTTTTTGTGGTTTGGGAAAAAATAATAGATTTGAGCATCGAGTAAAAAAAAAGTCCGGTTACTAACTTTTAGTTTTGTAATGAATTAGAGTCCTGACGCTAATAGATGTTAAATATTCTGTTAGATTAGGGGGAAAATATCCGTTAGAACTAAAGTTATGTGATTAACTCTATATATTAAAGGTATTATTTTTGTAAATTATTCATGAATAAAAGGCCTCTTATAATTTTTTGTCCCAAATTCTCAACCACCACCCTTTTGTGATATGACTTTGTTAAGCTATGAATGATAAAACTACCGAAACTCAGGATTTCAGCACTGACTGTTAATTGTCGAATTAAGACAAGTGCTGAATCCACTGCCAATAAGCATATGCCGAATCCACGGCCAATCAGCATATGCTGAGCAATTGCCGATCAACAGTCTACTGAAGATCTGTCGATTGTTGCTGCCGATCAGCAGAAAACTCCATGATCTGCCGATCAACTGTTACTCAAAACAAGAATGTCTGTGCCGACGGCTACTGTGTTTCACGTTTGGAGACAATAAAGTTCTGAAGCTGCCAACTCTGATATGCGGAATATCTGTTTTGTTGTAGACTCTGAACATAGAATAGTTTATTCTTATTGTTTAGATTTTCATAGTATACAAGTCCTCACACTTGTGTAGGGGAAGCAAGCTTTTAAGCCACTTGATTGTATATGCCGATTGTATCATTTGTACTCAAAATATCAATCAAGTGAATAGTTTAAAAGAATTTCTTTGTGCATTCATTTTTCCTTAAAATATTTATATTGTGATATGTTGATACACGATGTCCCTAGTTTATGTACTTAAATGTCCATGTCTTTCATTTCTTACACATTTGTAATGCAAGAACTTAATGTAATGAGATATATGTGTTTGGATGTTTATTTACTGTTAATTATATCATATTCTTATAGTAGTTATTATTACACATATGAATGAACATTATATATAGGTTTGAGGTTGTTGTGCATAGTTCTGAGTCAATAATGATTCAGAAATGTGTTCGACTTAGTCTTGTGGTATTCATGCTAATGGACCATACTCATCGACTAGACGCA
Organism: Flaveria floridana; assembly: GCA_018326465.1. Taxonomy (NCBI): domain Eukaryota; kingdom Viridiplantae; phylum Streptophyta; class Magnoliopsida; order Asterales; family Asteraceae; genus Flaveria; species Flaveria floridana. The sequence continues at coordinate 5,999 of BJCO01636958.1, forward strand.
TGAATGGACCATACTTATGGACCAGTCGCACGACTTTACCAGGTGACTGGATCAGTCGTATGACTAAGACATAAGATTGACTTAGTTGCACGACTGAATCTTCAGTCGTGCGTATGAATCATACGCATGAGTCAGTCGCACGACTGAACCATGCTAATGGCTCAGTCGTACGACTGAATACTGAAAACCTATAAATACCACATAATTCATGAAAAAACGCAACACTTCGAATATTATCATACCCTAGCCCTCCAGAGCGTTCTTGTTCATCCATCCAACTTCAAAGTTCGCTCCTGATCAATTTCAACTCGTTCTTAACATTTGCTTAATCGTTAGATCGATTAGGTTGTCGTTCTCACTGATTGGATCGCCAATCAAATAGAATTCCGCTCTATTTGATCTGGTTTCATGTAGAATCAGTTAGTACTCCGTACGAAAACGGTCCTAACATGATAGTAAGTAGTTAACTTAGATTCTGCATTTGTTATCTACTGATGCAAGAAGAAGTTCTTGTAAATCTTTACCAGACCCGATCCAACAAGTGCATCAGAGCTTTGGCTCTTGATTTGCTTGAAGTTATCTTTCAATAAATCACTTGTTTCTTCTTTTGATCATACTATCAAACACCACACCTTCTTCGTACCTTTTACATTCTCAAAATGACTACTATAACCATTTCTAGTAATCATGATTTGGAGAATGGAACTCAGACCAAACCTCCCATGTTTACACCAAATGACTATGATACCTAGAAAATCAGAATGGAGGATTTCATAAGGAATCAAGATATTAGATTATGGCTCTCTATTCTGAATGGACCATATGTCCCTATGGTTAAAGCTGCTGGTGAAGGTGGAGTAGTGATTCCCAAAGATCCTACAAAACACTCGGATGGAGATATGAAGAAAATGGATATAGATTCAAAGGCTTTTGGGTTGATCAGAATGAGCATACCCAACAACATCATGCATGACCTCAAGAAATTCACAACTGCTCAAAAGTTATGGGAAGCTTTAAAGGCAAGATTAAAAGGAACGAAGGATATGAAAGAAAATAAGATAGATGTCTTGAAATAGAAGTATGAAAACTTTGGTTTCACAAAAGAGAAACCATGACTGCTACATATCTTAGATATGTTGGACTTTTAGACTCTCTAAATGAAGCAGGCGTGAAGATGGAGAATAATGATATTCTCAAAAAGTTTCTAAGATCATTACCAAAGACATGAACAGTATACACATGTCCATTAGAAGAACTAAGAATCTGAAGACAATGACTCCTGAGGACTTATATGGCATCCTAAGTGCCTACCAGATAGAGATAGATACAGATGAAGAATCAATAAGCAGACATTCAAACCCCTCAAAGTAATCAGCTCCCATGATCCCTATTCATGAGCTAGTTCACTACTACTCCCGCTCCCAAGTCTATCAAACTCCTATGGTAACCATGAATTACCAACGATCACCTATCCTAAATCTCCAACTGCTAAATCTTAATTATCACCATCTTTCAGCAGATGGAATCAGCCAGCCACCCCATCCTTTTCATAATCATATCCCACAAACTCTGCCTTTGTCAGTGACCAAGCTAACTTCTTTCAACTCTCTAAAGAAGATCTAAAATGCACATATCTAGAGGACCTTAAAGAAATAAATATCAAATACTAGATAGCCTTGATATCCTTTAGGGCCAAGCAGTTCCAACATATAACCGGAAGAAAGTTCTTGAAGAAGAGAATATTGGGATTTGAGTTTGATAAAAGCAAAGTAAAATATTGTGCAGGATTGATTAAAGGTTGAATGGGGCTTACAAACAGCTAGAATGCATTAAGGCCCTTCCACTTCATTTAGCCAAAGGAGGTTAGCAGCGGTAGCCTCTGGAGAATACGTGATTGACTAGAGCTTACAAGTGGAACATGTTACACCTATCAATAATGCATTGATGGCTGGAAGCTCAACCTCCTTACCCAGGTAACTTCTGAACCCTGTTGTACACCTGAATGCATAGCTAAAGTCAACTTGTACAAAATTTATAATTTGGACCTCATGAAAGATGTTGAATCAATCTATCTTCTTAAAACTAATTTTAAGAAAAATGATCAAGTTCAAAAGAAAAAGATAATGGAGCTAGAAAAGATTGTTTCACAATTAAAACATGAACAAACTAACCTTGAGACCTAAATTGATGATCTCCTAAGCAGATTAAAATCAGCATAATGTGATTTAACCATAGCTAAAATATATGCTGATAAATATAATGTTCAAACTAAAAAGTTTGAAAAATTACTTGCTTTCATTAAAAACTCCCAAAAGTTTTATCAAACCAGGACACGTTTAGGGTATAGTTCCGTGGAACCACCAGCGACATACTCTCCCATATATACCCCTAAGTGCAACCTTGAGGTAAAGAAGTAAGTATTTGCAGAACCCATTTGTATAGGGACATCTGCTCAAAAGATTGGGACAACAGAAAAGGATGAAATAGTTGAGGAAGTAGATAAGGAAAAGGAGAAGGAGAAGAAAGAGAAGTAAGAAGAGGAGAAGGAGAAATGGAAAGAAGAACTCAGGGAAAAAGTAACAAAGATGTGATTCGGAAGATGGAGTTTATAAAGAAAAAACCATTTTCCGAATCCAATCACCTGTCTACCAAGTCAAAACTTTCCTCCAAGACAAAGATTCATTCAAAGCACAACTACAACAAAAAGAACCACAACAAAAGCTGCTATGCTAGAACCTCAAAATTTTTAGAAATGAGACTTTAACCATATATTTAAAAGTCTATCTATGAAGCAGTTGAAATCCATAACAAGAGGTTTCCAAAGAAGAAGATAGACCTGACCACCCATGCTGATCATAAGATAAACAAGAAGATGGATGGAGCTGAGGGATGCAAGAATGAAAAGATGAAAAAGGTGCTACAAGAGATCACATAAATGATGAAGTCAATAAAGAAGCAGCTGAAAATCACATGCCTAATGTGTGGGGAAGACAGTCACTTTACCAAAGATTGTGAATACAATCCCCTAGCTCACTTTATCAAACTTGCCAACAAACCTAAACACTAAAGGAAGTCTGCAACTGCAAAACAATCATCTAAAAGTAAAGATGGTGGTCACAAAATTGTTTGGCAGTCAAGTTCCTTAAGTACCGATTCCTAATAAAAATCAGCACATCTAAAAGATCTTCCGAATAAGCCAGTAGTTACAAACCAAAAGAAGAAGAAATTTTTTGAGAAACCTTCACCATCTCCAAAAGCTTCATAGGGTTACCATAAGAATGAAGATGTCAAAAGATCAGGTAGAGTCAAAAGAAGAGCCTGGAAACGAAAGACATTGGCTGAATCATTAGATGACCCAAAACCAACACTTACCTTCTTAGCACATACTAGTGATACAAAATTGTTGAAAATTGGAAGACCCAAGACTAAATAAGCTTGGGTCTCATTCATCACTAACCAATTTGTTATGTGCAGTATCATACACAGGGCAAAACTAAGTTGTGGATTGTGGATAGTGGATGCTCCGGGTACATGAAAGGAGTGACAGATCATGCCTACTGAATTTAGAACCATATGATAGTGGATATGTTTTCTTTGGAAGTGATACAAAAGGAGGATACATTACGAGTAGGGTATAGTCAGCAATGGCAAGGTATGCTTTGATAAGGTAAACTATGTGAAGGAGTTAAACTATAACCTACTGAGTGTGTTTTAGTTGTGTGATAAAAAACATAATACTCTTTTCATAGATCATGAATGCATTGTCCCATCTCCTGCATTTGAAATTCCAAATGACAAAACACTTTTAAGAGCTCCCAAGAAGGACAATATGTATATGCTCAACATATAGAATGTATAACCTTTAGGAAATGTTTCCTGTTTTATTTCTAAAGCTTCTTTAAATGAGTCCTCCTTTTGGCACAGAGCATTGGTACATGTAAATCTTAAAAACATGAACAAACTACTTCGAAATGGGTTAGTTACCGGACTGCCAAACAAAAAGTTTGCATGTACTGACCATAATGTTTCTTGTCAAAAGGGAAATCAACTCAAATATTCTCATAAGTCCAAAGAAATAAATCAAGTCATAACTCCTTTACATCCGCGACATACGGATTTATTTGGAACAAAAGGTGTAAAGAGTTTAAGAAGAAAAACATATTGCTTGGTAATAATATATGATTTTACTAGGTTCACTTGGGTTTCTTAGAAACAAAAGATGAAACTACTAAGATTTTAAAATCATTTATCATTAAAATTGAGAACTAAATTCACCAAAGGTTAAAACAAGTAGATGGGATCAGGGTATTGAATTCAAAAACCACACTCTTAATTCTTTTTATGAATACAAAGGTATTCCAGGACAATATAGTACTCCTACTTCTGCAAAACAGAGTTGCTAAGAGAAGAAATAGAACACTTATTGAGGATGCAAGGACCATGCTGTCTGAATCCAAACTTCCTATAACAACCTGGGCTGAAGCAGTCAGCACTGAGTGCTATGTTTAGAATAGAGTGCTGATAGTTAAGACCCATGGAAAAATCACTTATAAGAGAAGATCATTCATACGGTTCCTCAGACATTTTGAATGTCCATGCACCCTTTTAATACCAAAGATCATTTATCCAAGTTTGCTGAGAAATTAGTGGATAGGTTCTTTGTTGGATACTCATCACAAGCTAAGGCTTATAGTGCATACAATAAAGTTGATCACACTATTAAAGAATCTGAAATTTTATATTTAATGAAAATTCTACAAATAGTGTTGGAAACACCCTAAGTTGCATTTAACCATTTTATTGAGAATGTTTAAGGAGACTCTCTGAACAGGTCATTAGACATGCAAGTCCTAAGTACTAAAGATCATAGGATATATCTACCATAAGGGACTAGTCATGATAGGTCATATGTTGATACAGTCCAACCTCACTCATTAGAAGCAGACAATGTGGGTTAACCATCACTTGCTCATTATGACTCATCAGATGAAGAGTCTAATGATAATTTTAGTACTAGACAATCTCTTGGAAAGGAACCAAGTATGACGAATGCTGAAGATAGAGTCAATTTGGCAAATGAACAAGTCAATCCATCTACTCAACTTACTAAAACAAACGTTTCTAATTTGGATCTATCTCAATAACTCCAAGTAATCCTAAGACTAAGAATTCATAAAAAGCATCCACTTGAGAATGTTATTGGCAACGTAGATGCCGGTGTCAAGAAAAAAATAGGGTGAATAAAGCAAACATTTGTTTATTTTCATGCTTTCTTTCTCATCTGGAACCAGGGAAAGTTAATAAGGCTATAAGAGATAACAGCTGGGTAGAAGCCATGCAAGAGGAACTTCGCTCGACAAAAGGTTTGGAAACTATGTGTACTTCCATGGGGGAATACTGCAATGGGGACTAAATGAGTTTTTAGAAATAAGAACGATGATAGAGGCATTGTTGTCAAGAACAAACTAAGACTTTTGGTACAATGGTACACATAAGAAGAAGGAATTGATTATTACAAAGTCTTTGATCCTGTGGCTAGGCTTGAAGCAATCTGAATTTTTCTAGCATTTTCTACCTTAAAAAGAATTCATGGTGTTTCATATGGATGTCAAGAGTGCATTCCTCTATGGTGAGATTGATGAAGAAGTTTATGTCTGCCAACCTCCAGGCTTTAAAGATCCAAAGTATCAAGATCAAGTACGTAAACTTGACAAAGCCCTTTATGGTATTCATCAAGCCCTAAGGAAATAGTATGAGACACTCTCTACCTTTCTCTTGAATAGTGGATACATCAGAGGATCTATAGATAAAACTCTTTTTATTAAGAAGATTGATTTGGATATCATTTTGGTGCAAGTGTATGTGGATGATATCATCTTCAGGTCTACCAATGAGAGATTGTGTAAAACCTTTAAAAGTCTCATGAAGTCAAAATTTGAGATGCGTTAATGGGATAACTCACTTTGTTTCTAAGGCTGCAAGTGAAACAAACTTCTGATGGAATCTTCATAAATCAATCTAAGTATGTTAAGGACATCTTAGTAAGATTTCAAGCTATAGATGCTAAGGCTGCTAAAACTCCAATGTCAAAGACATGTTCATTAACTCTTGATCTTGAGGGGAAAGCAGTTGATCAGCAGCAATACAGAGCCATCATTAGATCTCTCAGGTACCTTACCACCAGCAGACAAGATATCATGTTTGCCACATGCCTGTGTTCAAGATTCCAAGATGCTCCAAAGGTGTCACATTTAATGGATGCCAAGAGAATATTGAAGTATCTTAAAGGGGAAGCTAAGTTAGGATTATGGTACCTTAAGAGTGCTAACTTCAATCTGTATGGATATGTAGATAGTGACTATGGAGAATGCAACATCAACAAGAAGTTCACCTCAGGAGGACTTCAATTTCTAGGGAGAAGAGTGGTTTCATGGCAATGCAAGAAGCAAACCTGTGTCTCCACCTCAACTGCTGAAGTAGACTGCATTAAGTAGTTGTGCTCAAGTGCTGTGGATCCAAACTCAACTTATAGATTATGGAGTAACTTTCATGAACACTCCAATTAACATTACCAATAATAGTGATATCTCATCACGAACAATCCTGTTCAGCATTCAAAGACAAAGCATGTTGACATCAGGTATCATTTCATTTGATATTGTACAGAAAAGAAAATTATTAAATTCCATACAAATGAACAATATACAGATTTATTCACAAATGCTTTTGATGAATCAAGATTGAAATATCATATATATGCTATTGGGATGATGAACTTTGAATAATATGTAAGGCCCTAATACCGGGCACCTCACAGTTGGTCATTCATCACATCATAGATACATAGTAATATACATTTCATAAAATAAGCAACGGAATTACTGTAATAAAAGCCATTCATGATTATTAACAAATACTGTTGTTAAGAAATATAATGGAGTTTGAGTTACAAAAGGATTGTTTAATTGCATTACAAAACAACAATATCATAAATATTGAATGAATGTCAGTCTTGCCCCGCCGAGTAGCTTTTCCCCGCGTGCCATTCTCAGCAATATTTACCTACCAACTGAAAATGTATAAAAGTCAGCGTTGCTGAGTGAGTCCTAGTTTTAAAAGTATTAAAAATACCTTGTATAATGTATATATATGAAAATACTCTTTTTATAAAATACTTTCCTTACTTTTGTACGTAAGCACGCATCAACTATACATCGAGGTAATACGTTCTTTCTTTCTTTCTTTGCTGTACACGTTTGTTCATTTCGTACCTTTTAACTTTATCTTTCACTGTCTATGTGGACCAATGTGCAATATCTCGAACTATATGCCCGAAACTAATGTTGGGCCTGTGGTCTATAAATAGACCACGAACTATGTGCACGAAGCTGACCCAGTCACCTAGGGTATGCTATAAAGGTCCTGCCAATCTTAATGATTGACCCTGTGTGCATTCGTTGGGGTAGCTAACCCGTATCACAGTTGAGCTAACGAAAACATGGTCGTGCACCTCCTATAAGCTTGCAAGACTTTCATTAGTTTAATTACATTCCACTTTTCTTTATCATTAATCTTCCACTTTTGTTAATGATAATACTTTGCATTTATGATCATAAACATTCAACATAAGACACATAATGGACATAAGAACAACTTATAATAATGTAATATAATAACAATTAAAAACCATAAAGTCAAACTTGGGTCAAACCTTAATGATTCTGTTTTTCTCAAAATTTCAGAAAATAGTCCAAGTGTTCTAGGCGTATGAGCACTATGCAGGCGCATCAGGCCTATTTAGGCGCATCGTAACTATGCAGGCGCATGTGCTTACTCGGTCGTTTCAACACTTAGGCGCATGAGCCATTTCAGGCGCATGGGAACTATTTGGACGTATGGGTTATACTTAGGCGTCTGCGACTAAGTCTTAGACGCATGGACTACTGTTCAGGCGCATGGACTTGTACTTAGAAATTCTAAGGCATTTCTAGATACATTGGGCACTGTTTCGGTGCATAGGCCCTATTTGGGCGCATGACCCGACTTAGAAACTTTTCTAAGCAAATTTTAGGCAGTTGGGCCATATTTAGGCGCATGGCTAACCTGTTTGGCATGTTTCTAACATATTTTCAGTCCCAATCATCCTATTTACATATTCCAAGCTTAATAACACTATTCTAAGTATAACTAACACATAACAACCATAAAACATCATCATATAAGCATAAAAGTTACGGGTACACATGCATAATAATTATAAAACCATTTTAATACATTTTCATCCCCAAAGAATGTTTCAAACAAGTAAAAGACGGGGTCTAGAACTCACCTTCACAACTCACAAGTATATCTTCTTCCAAACTTGTGTTCACAAGAGTTTAAACTCCTAAAACAAGCACAACACATCACCAAAACACAAACAAACACTTAGAAAATCGGTTTCTAAGGTGGAAAACCTCAAAGAACCGAGCCAATTAATATAAAACACTTACCTTCTTGCTTCTTCTTCTTTTTCTTTCTAGTCCCAAAACTTTCTGCTTTTTCTCTCTCTAAAATCCGAACCAAAAAGGTGAAAAGTAACATGGCATGGGCGGCCATGTTGCTTTTGTACAAAATAATTATTAAATTTTATACTTTTGACACATTTAACCCCTCAACTTGGGTTAAATGGCATTTTTCATTTTTATACTTCTTTTTACAACTTCTTAAAATATCCGGGTGTTACAAATCCACCCCCCTTATATAGGTTTTGTCCCTGAAACCTATCATTCTTCAAATAGTTGTGGGCAGTGTTATCTCATTTCCTCTTCTATCTCCCACGTAGACTCAGACCCCTTCCTGTGCTTCCACTGTACACGCACTTGTGGAATCACTTTATTTCTCAACCGCTTCTCTTTCTGGTCAATGATTGCCACTGGTTGTTCCACGTAGTTGAGCCATTCATCCACTTTAATATCACCCAGTGGTACAATCATATCCTCATCCACTAAGCACTTACTCAGATGAGATACATGAAATGTAGGATGAATTCCACTTAACTCATCTGGCAACTCTAACCGATAAGCCACCTCTCCTACTCGTACGATGATTCGGAAAGGCCCTGTGTATCTTGGGCTTAGCTTACCTCGTTTCCGGAAACGAATGATTCCTTTCCAAGGTGAGACCTTCAACATCACTCGATCGCCAACCTTGAATTCTATTGGTCTACACCTCTTGTTAGCATACGACTTTTGTCTATCTTTCACCACCTTTATAAAGGTTTTGATCTTCTCTAACTTCTCAGTCGTAGCCTCGATCACCTCGACACCTACCAACTCCTTCTGCCCAATATCCCCCCAACATATGGGCGTCCTACATCTTCTACAATATAGCATCTCATATGATGGCATGCCAATACTAGCATGATAACTATTATTATATGAGAATTCCGCTAACGGTAAGTGATCATCCTAATTTCCCCGAAAATCGATCACACACGCTCGGAGCATATCCTCGAGCGTCTGAATCATCCTCTTAGACTGACCATCTGTCTGAGGATGATAAGTCATGCTAATGTGTAGCCTCGTCCCCATTGAATCATGGAATCTCTTCCAAAACTTCGATGTGAATCGGGTGTCATGATCCGACACCATAGACACCGGCACACCATGATGAGCTACAATCTCTCTAATGAACAGATCCCCCAGTCTTTCGGATAAGTACGTCTTACGGATCGGTAGGAAGTGAGCACTCTTGGCTAGACGATCAACAATCACCCAGATGGTATCGTACCCCCTCGCCGTGCGGGGTAGCTTCGTAATGAAGTCCATGGTGATGTGCTCCCACTTCCACTCGGGTATATCCAATGGTTGGATCTTCCCGTATGGCTTCTGATGCTCTACCTTCACTTGCAAGCAAGTAAGGCACTTACTCACATACTCCACCACGTCGCGTTTCATACCCGGCCACCAGTAGTCCTTCTTCATGTCTTGATATATCTGGGTGGTACCAGGATGAATGGAGTATCGAGTCTTGTGAGCTTCATCCATAATTCGCTCTCACAGATCTCCATAACGAGGGATCCACATTCGTCCAAAGTGGGTTCTAACCCCGTGGGTGTTTTCTCCCAGTTCCGTGACTAGACCTCTCATTCGTTCAGAGTTGAAGCGATCTTCTTTCAACGCCTCATCTTGAAATTCTTTCACTTGAGTCATCATGTCCGAGGTCATCACTAACTGATACGCCTTCACCCGAATCGGCTCGGGCCTCTCTTTTCGGCTCAGGGCATCGACCACCACGTTGGCCTTGCCCGAATGGTAGTGGATCTCACAATCATAATCCTTGATGAGTTCTAACCACCTTCTCTGCCTCATGTTGAGGCCTTCTGCTCAAAGAAGTACTTTAAGCTCTTATGGTCGGTGAAGATCGTGCACTTCGTCCCGTATAAGTAGTGCCTCCAAATCTTCAACGCGAAAACCACAGCCGCTAACTCCAAATCGTGTGTTGGGTAGTTGACTTCATGGGTCTTCAACTGTCGGGAGACGTAGGCTATCACCCTTCCACGTTGCATTAACACCAACCTAGTCCAGAATAAGAAGCATCTGAATACACCACTAGGTCTTCACTCACCTCGGGTAATGTCAAGACAGGACCTTGTGTCAATCTCCTCTTTAACTCCTTGAACACACTCTCCTGTCCTCGACCCCACACAAACTTCACATTCTTGCGAGTCAACTTTGTCAAAGGTGAGGCTATCTTGTAGAAGTCTTGAATGAATCTTCTATAGTAGCCCGCCAAACCCAAGAAACTACGGATCTCAGACGACGTCTTTGGAGACTTCCATTGCATCACCGCCTCAACCTTTGCCGGGTCCACCATGATTCCTTCAGCACTAACAACATGACCCAAAATTGAATCTCGTGCAACCAAAAAGCACACTTAGAGAATTTAGCATACAACTTCTCTCTCCTAAGTGTCTCCAATACGTCGCGTATGTGGCCGACATGTTCGTCCTCACTTCTCATATAAATCAAGATGTCATCAATAAACCCGATCACTGATTTATCTAACATCGGTCGACACACTCAGTTCATCAAATCCATGAAGGCAGCTAGCGCGTTAGTTAGACCGAAAGACATAACGAGGAACTCATAGTGTCCATAACGCGTACGAAAAGCTGTCTTATGGATATCTTGCTCCTTTACCTTCAGCTGATGGTAACCAGATCGAAGATCAATCCTCGAGAACCAACTGGCACCTTGTAGCTGATCAAACAAGTCATCAATCCTCGGTAATGGATACCGATTCTTCACCGTCAACTTGTTCAATTCAC
>BJCO01636959.1:0-10207 GCA_018326465.1 Flaveria floridana
TAGCTCATAACAAGCTTGAACATAACAACAAACAACATAGAAGATAGATATGAATTCATCGGTGAAATGGAACAATCAAACCGGTGGTCCATAATGGATGATGTTTAGACAATCCCAAGCATCTTCCAAGTGTTGTGTGCACCTCCCGAGCTTCCAAATAGTCGTCAAGACTTGATTCCCGAGAGAGCTCTGCAGAGTAACTCCCCACCAAAAGCTTGCTAAAATGGTGAACTTATGCCTCTATTTATAGGCTTTCTAGAGTGTTTTAAGCATGGCCCTGTGCCTAAAAGGCATGGCCCCGTGTTAGTACAATGCTTACGAAAGTTGGTTGGCTCGTGTGTGCAGAAATTGCCGGGCACGGCCCCGTGACAAATAGGCTCGGCCTCGTGTTTGAGGTGGGGCACAGCCCCGTGCTTCATGGGGCACGACCCCGTGCTTACTTTTAGGGGACAGTACTTTATGTCCTGTCAGATGTCCAAAAAATAGGGTGTGCCAAATTTGGCATGATGGTGTGTTTCAGGTAAGACTTGGGGGCGTGCTTACTGAGGCACGACCCCGTGCTTGGACTTGAAAGCTCAAATTTCTTCAATTTCTTGTTTAATATGCTCCTTTTGTCCATCTTGCCCTTTACAATGCCTGAACACATAATTTAAGGATTTTAAGTACATAATCATCGTTTTAAGGAAGATATTAAGGAACAATTGATCTGCATTTGATAGGGTTTTTATGTATAATTTGGAGCACATCAATGATGATGACAAAGATGATGACGAGAATGATGATGATAGTGATAACAATGATGATAATAAAGGTAATCAGGATGAAGGTGATAGTGATGATGATGATGGTGGTGGTGGAGATATGGGAATTTTTCAAATCCAACTAGTGATGTCAGTACTCAAAATGTCTCAGGACCAAGTGCTGGTGATCAAGAAGGATATGAACCACTTGATCCCAAAACTGAAGATATATGAAGAGGAGTCTTACATGTTTGAGAAGTTAACTCCTAAGGAGGTTACTGAAGAAGAATTTAGATCTTTTGATGATGTTGACGAGTCTATTGAATACACTGATATTTTTGGAAATAACTTCATGATTTATTCAAAGATATTAATCTATAAGAAGGTGAAATTCTAGCTGAACCCGTAACAAAAACATCACAGTCAACTACTCCCACTAGTGATATTACTAGAAAGGTTGTTCTGTACGTAAGAGGAAAAAATTGAATTTCAAGCTCCACCACCTCTAACAGGAACTCATTTTTTGTATATATCAAAGCCTAAGGATCGGTATTCTGAATTTTCAAATGTAAAGAGATGGGCATATGATGGTCATAAGAAACTTTATGTCTTCAAAAGTAAGAATGGATAGATTGATTATTTGAAGAGTACTCAAGACTTTCATACTCTACGTGCTACAGATCTATTCGCAATGGGAAAAGTTCCATTCTTTAATGACGGTGATTACGGTGAAGCTGAATTGATAAGATCAAAGATCAAAAGAGAAATAAAAACTAACTTCAAGAACTTTAAGACTGCAAAGTCTAAAGTCATTGATGATTCATATAGAATTGATCCAAACACTAATGCACCAATGAAGAAAAGACTTTATCAGCATCCAAAGTATGTATGAAAAGTTCCAATTCACACTCCAAACCAGCTAACAATCCCAAGAATTTTATCAAATGGAGTTGTGAAATGAATTCAGGTCATATTGTGATAGAATGTACTGACACGAAGTATCATATCATTGATCCAGCTTATTTGATGAAGTTTGGCAAAGACGACTTATACAGGCTGCTCCATTGTCCAGTCACAACCAATGAGTCTGTTTACTATTTATCTTGCCAATATGTTTGGATGACTGACCGAATCTTAAGGAATATATGGTATGCATATGCAGGATCATATAAACTAGCCAATGTTGAGGAGGGCTAAGATTGTTTTCACCAATCCTAGGGGGAGATTGTAAAGGATTAACAAAGGCTCAAGAAAACAATTTGTTTTGAAGAAGTTTGGGTTTAAAAAGCACTGTCGCGTGAAAGGATCAAACTGCGCGACAAGACGTGTCACTTGAAGACTGGAGTTTGCGCGAGACAACCTGTTTAGTTTAAATATGTTTTAGTCGCTTTTGTTATTGAGTTTTTTTAGTTTTCTGTTGTTTAACTCTGTGCAATTCGCACAAGATTGTAATCTTTTGATATTATCAATTAGAAATCAGTTTATTTACATTGTGTTCATGAATTCTCTTCATCCAAACATCTTTACATTCTGTATATAGATGTTTGAGATCTCGGTTTGATTGTTCTTAGGAAATATCAAGGATTTACAGTATGGCCACCGGTTGCCTCACGTAGTTGATTCTTTCATCCATCCCAGTATCCTCTAGTGGCACAATCATATAATCATCGATTGAGAACTTTCCTAGACGAGATACATGGAACGTCAGATGAATTCCACTCAACTCATCGGGGAGCTCCAGTCGATGTGTCACTTCCCCTAACTGAGCAGTGATTTAGAATGACCCTCAATACCTTAGTATTTGCTTTACTCACTTTCTAAATCGAATAATCCACTTTCCTAGATGAGGCCTTCATCATAATCCATTGCTGTAGGTCGGCACCAAACTATTGGCGGGCATGGTTGATCAATCTATCTTCTTGTAACACTCAGTGTTTCTCTCATAGGTTACTGGCCAATTCACCGCGAGGTGTACGTCTATCCACCTACGTCTATCCTGAATGGTCTATCAGGAAACAAGCGCTCCCTCAATTCTATCGTGCAATCCTCTAGGGCATCAGGTAAACTAGTGGACTTACCAATAGCAATTCCTACATCGAAGGGCTCTTCGATCTTCCTACTCCTAACATGCAACTTATCACAGAAGGTAGCAGGGACGAAACTACCACTATCACCATGATCAAAGCATAGATGCACAAATTTAAATTTCCAAAAACGTACCTGACATCAAGTCGAAGTCCGCTCTAGCCTCCTCTCGGTCAGGGCAAATGCTCAAACCTTCATCCTTTGTTGTCCTCATTCTGAATCCATTGCTTTGCCCTAGAGCTCTCAACCTTGGGTTCCTGCAGTCTCTGCTCTTGTGTCCAATCTCACCATACCTGTAGCATATCATTGCACGATAATCCCTAGCCAGGTGGCCCTCCTTCCCACACTGAAAGCAGAGATTCGATCATTGCTTGCATTCCCCCCCATGCTCCTTCCCACATTTCTTGCATGCCCTCACTTGCCCGGTTATCATCCTTCGATCATCTATCCTCACCTTCTTACCACAAGCCTCAAATCCACCATCATTTTCCCATCTTCCACTCCCATTCCTAACATAACCCCACTCCTCTTCTTCGTCCGTTATCGCCACTGCCTCTCGCTTATCGTACAATCTCCCCACCAAATCGACCACCGACCTAAAAATGCTTGCTCGGGTAGCGACCAGATGTCTACGGATATCTACCGATAGACCTTGAATGTACCTCTTAATCTTTCATGACACGTACGTCACCTGATCTGGCACCAGCCTTGCCATCTTATTGAACCTTGTGGTGTACTATTGGGTGTCATGGTCACCGTCTCTAATTGCAGGAACTCCCTCTCAACGTTTTCCAGCTCCTTGTGTAGGCAAAACTCCTCGACTACCAGCCTCTTCAGCTCCTTCCACCTCATCCTTCTGACTGCCCTGGTACGCTCAGCCTAGATATTGCCCCACCATCATAAGGCCGAGTCCACAAATGAGTGGGAAGCAAACTTCATATTTTGATCCTCTCGGCACTCGCTGATATCGAGTACCGCATCCATCTCTCTCAACCAACAGTGAGCAGCAGTAGTATTGCCATTCCTATTGAACGTTGGTGGCCTGCACCTTTGAAATGCCCCGTAATTGTAACCCCGTGCAAGTTCCAGCACAGCCTCCTCATCATCACTGGAGACAACCATATCAGTGTCTCGTTGCTCAATATCCCTAGAACCTCCAGCTTCACCCCCTCGTCGGGCGATTCTTCACTTCTCCTCCTTCTCTTTTCCTTTTCTTCCCTCACAGCACGAAAAACTTCGGTCACTACAGAAGGAAGAATCATTTGCATGACCTAATGAACCTCATCAACCATCACCTCCTTCACTGAGGCCCTCAGATTGGCGCTCTTATCAACGCCCTCGTGCTTGTGAACCTCGGGATCTACAGGGGTCGTTTCAGCAGCCCTAACCCCTCTCCTTGTGGCACGTGTTCCTGCACCACGTCCACCATGCACTCCACCTCGGGAAGCCTTTGAAGACCTACCACCAGCTATCTACAAACACTACAAGATTCAAACACCAATACGGTCAATCAAGGCAATAGCTCGGATTATGTCAAGTATAGTAAGTCCCTAATTACAGTGGTCAGTTTTGATTAGCCACTTACTTTACTCTTCCTCCCTCAAGCATTTCCTATCCTGACTACATCAGTAGCTAAATCTACATAAAAGCATACAAGCCACATAATATGCGCACATAATACCGGTCAACATTAACTTACATAAACGTTTACATAAAACCTTTACCTGTAGGCACGTAGCTACTAGGACTGGAATCCCTTTCCTTTCGTCCCTTTCTCAGTTTATGATTAGGTTTGAAAATATTTACCCACACACATATGTTTTGAAAACTGTTTAGTGAAGAAAGATAACACATCACACACACATACACATCATAAACCTCATCACGTCATCATGCACACATCAAGCATAGACCATCACATCATAACAGAACCTATGTCAACCATCTATGTATTAAAACCCTCAGAAAACTCTAAGTCCAGGATGAAGCATAATTAAACATTTCAGGTGCATGAGCTTAAAATTTTCTAAGTAAAAACAGTCTGGGCACATTATAACTATGCAGGCGCATTACTACTATGCAGGCGCATGAGGACTGTTTAGGCGCATAAACACTTAGGCGCATGGGAAACTTTGAGCGCATGGGCACATTTCCTGGGCACATGGGCCACTGTTTAGGCGCATAGCCTACACTTAGGCGCTTGGACAACCTTCTGTGTGCATGGCAACTATTAGGACGCATGGCGACTATTTGGGCGCATGATCTTGGGCGCATGAGGTCAGTTAGGCGCATGAGGTAAGTTGGGCGCATAGGAACATTCTGAAATTTAACCTCAATAACAAATAACTCCCAAACACCACTCTAACACCTCCTATTAGGGATCAAACATACTAAGGGCACTTAAAACATGCTAACAACAATTCTAACCTCTAAAACAACATCAAATCACACACCCACAGAACAACAGTCGAACCATGAAGCAGAAACATTCGGTTAACTCTTTAAAATGTTTATTCGGTATGCATAATAGCCCCAAGAAGTTGAAATCAGTAAAGGAGGGGTTCTAGAACTTACCTTGAATAGACTTTAAGTAATTCACTTCAGATCTGAGACTCTTTTGCTAATTCAACATCAAAGATCCTGAAAACATGCACTAAACAACAAGAACCTCGATTTAGAACTCAAAACCCAGCTGAAGCCAAACTCATATTCAAGAAAACTCACCTTTGCCGCCTCTTCTTCCATTTTCTCTCTCTAAAACCAAGAGTTCTTCCTTCTTCCTCTTTTCTGCTGATGGTAGAGGTGTGGAAGAAGATAAAATAATGGGTTTTATACTTTATACACTTTATCCCCCTCCACTTGTCCCCATTATCTTTTCTTTCTATTTATTTTCCTTTTCTCTTCTTTTAAATAAAATTTTGGGTGTTACAAATTCATCTTAACGGCATAACTCAACTATGTTTAATAGCACATAACCCACACAACTTAACACGCAATGATTATATACATGAATCCATACACACACCCATCACAGAACAAACACAGCAATATATGCACGGGAATAAACATGAAACAAACACATACGATGAACACATAAACACCAAAACATAACCATGATGATTACACAAACACCACAGCCATATATACATATATATATACATACATAAATACATACATACATACATACATACATACATACATACATATACCTGCACATACATAGATAAATTACAACTCCCGACTGAACCCTATACGCACACAGCGACCACATTGTTGGATCATATGAGGCTTGTGCAACCAAAACAACACTTAGAAGAATTTTAAAGTACAATTGAAGAAGTCAACCGAAGCTAAAGCAACTCTTCCAAAGACAAGCTGAAGATCTTCTAAAGCCAAAAGTATGCAGAACTTCTTAAGGAAAACTAAATCTTCCGAGACTAAGTAGTTTTCCTTCCGATGTATATGATGAAATTCTAAAGATAGACCTAAGTCTTTCGAAGACTAAGTAGTTCTACTTCAGAAGTGTTCAACTTAGAATATCTAAGGAAAAGTCTTTTGAAGAATGAAGTCCTTAAGACTTACAGAAGACTTGGAAGAACTTGATTCTTCCGAACTATAAATGGCCTCGGAAGAACTTATTCTTCCGAAGCCATTTACCTTCGGAAGAACTAACTATGACCAGTGAAAAAAAGTATGGGTTGTCTGACATCCGCTTCCAACCTCTAATATACTGCATGGCGCTTTCCCTCGCCCATATAGTTGACCATACTTCATTCCATTGTTCACCTTTATCAACTAGTACAGTTACCATCTTTAGTTGGTGACAAAAGGTAAGTCATGGACCTGTCGTGACTACCAAATCCTAGGATAGTATTATATCTTAGATGTTTAACTTCAAGTTATATACTATTTGTCTAGTTATAGATTCCAACTGGTTATCTAAGTATAACTGGCTGTAGATAGTAGTATATATAGTTTTTTAATGTAACTCATCAAACCATGCTTGTAAGAGTCTTGTAACACTTAGTTGAGAAGTAATGTTTACAAGTATCTTGAAAACCATTCTTGTGTTCATTAACTTATTATATTATTGTCAACTTAGTTTAAGATTCTGGTTTATCAATTGAAAGAGACATAGTGAGTTTGGTAGATAAATCTTGCGTTGAAAGACCAAAACCGATCCTACAATTGGTATTAGAGTTTCTTAGGCTCTTTATTGTGAGATCTAACCATCCTAAATCATCCTTGTTTTTACACTTACTCACTTCACTCAAAATGGCTCTCAACCAGAAATTTTCTAAGATTGAGATGGGAACCATGACAAAGGCCCCTATTATCACTCCTAATAACTTTAGAGTCTGGTGTCAATGTATTGAAGGCTTCATGAAGTATCAAGATAACCGAATATGGAGATCAGTAACACACGGTCCCTACAAGCCAAAGGTAGCATCTTAAACTGGTAATGAAGCTATGATGAAGAAAGTTATTGAAGACTACTCAGATGAAGACTTCAAGAAGATGGACATCAATTGCAAAGCAATGACTGTATTGCTTACAACCATACCAAACTCCATAATGGTAGGCTTTGAGCACTGGAAGTCAGCCAAAGAACTCTTTGATGCTTTGACATTAATGTAGTTTGGTTCCTCTGAATCCAAACAGCCTAAGAAAAAAAATACTAAAGTAGAAGTTTGAAAACTTCAATTGTATTGTTGGTAAAACCTTGAACCAATAATACTTCAGGTACATGGACTTAATGGCATTTCTTTAGTCGATGGGAGTGACTCTTAAGAAGAGAGACATAGTAAGAAAGTCCATTAGTGCACTTCCTCATGAGTGGACTTTCTATACTGTCTCCACCAAGAGAACTGAGAATCTAAACACACTCACCATGACTAAACTATAGAGGATCCTTGACAGATACCATATGGAGATAGAGATTCAAAAGGGCCATCATGAGAATAGAAGCTCAAACCCTACTATCAGAAATGCTCTACATATTGCTAAGGATCAAGAATTCCCCTACCCTAGATGTACCTAAACTACAACCAACAACTATCATACTCCAGGCCTTACATCATATTTCCTGAGATATCCGGCTCTCAACAAGCTCAACAAAATCCTTTCCAGGATAGTTGTGTTTTTGTTTAAGGAAATGAGCACTCTGAAGATTTTCAATTCTGTTTCGATGCTCTCGAGTGTTTTAGCCCAGATGACGTGGAATATATGGGCATTGTCCAATAGATGGTTCTTTTAACCTACAGAGCAAAGAAGTTGTTTAAGAGAACTAGAAGGCAATTCTGCAGAATCCAATCAACAACAAATTTGGGTTTGATAAGTCAAAAGCCAAGTGTTACGACTACAACTAACTTGGTCATTTGACTTGTCAAACTAAGTTGATTGTCGTTTTAACACTTGGCCTTTGACTTGTCAAACCTAAAAGTTAGTTGGGTTCTGAGGAAATTACCTTCTAGTTCTCTTGAAGAACTTCTTTGCTCTATAGGTTAGAAGAGCCATCTGTTGGACAATGTCCATGTATTCTACATCATCTAAGCTAAAACGCTTGAGATCATTAAAACATATTTAAAAGTCTCCAGAGTGCTCATTTCCTGAAACAAAAGCACAACTACCCTTAAAAGAGTTTTGTTGAGCTTGTTCAGACGTTGGTGTCTCAGGAAATATGATGTAAGGCCTAGAAGAAAATGATGGTTGTTAAGGGTGGTTTAGGTACATCTAGGGTTGGGGAGTTCTTAAACCTTCAGCAGCATGTAGAGCATTGCTGACAAGAAGGTTTGAGCTTCTACTCACCTGATGGCCCTTCTGAGTTTCTATCTCCATACGGTATCCATCAAGGATTCCATAAAGTTTAGTCATACTGAGAGTGTTAAGATTCTCAGATCTTTTGATTGAGACATAATAGAAAGTCAACTCATGAGGAAGTGCACTCATGAATTTTCTTACTATGACCCTTATCTCAAGAACCACTCCCATCAACTGAATAGATGTGATCAAGTCTATGTACCTGAAGTATTGTTGGCTTAAGGTCTTACCAACAATGTATGTGAAGTTTTCAAAATTTTGTTTCATTACATCTTTCTTAGACTCTTTGGATTCAATAAAACCAGAATAAATCAATGTCAAAGCATCAAATAATCCTTTGGCTGACTTGCATTACTAAAAGCCTACCATTATGGAGTTTGGTATGGCTGTAAGTAACACAATCATGGTTTGTAGTCGATGTCCATCTTCTTGAAGTCTTCATCAGATTAGTCTTCAATAGCTTTCTCAGTTATGGCAATATTACCAGCCGAAGACTCCACCTTTGGTTGTCTTAATACTTGATGAAGCCTTCAATACGTTGACATCAGACTCTAAAGTTATTAGGAGTGATAATAGGGGGCCTTGGTCATAGTTCCATCTCAATCTTAGAAAATTTTAGTTTGAGAGCCATTTGAGTGAAGTGAGTAAATATGAAGAACGATGGTGATTTTGGATGGTTAGATATCACAATTAAGAGCCTTAGATGCTTTGATACCAGCAAACTTACTAAGTCTCACTTGGTTGATGAAGCAGAATCCCTAACTACATAAACAAACAAACAAACGAACATACCCAGTATGTCCCACTGAGAGTAGGGTCTGGGAGGGGTAGGTGGTGGCCAGTCTTTCCTCTATCTTTGGAAACAGAGAGACGGCTTCCAAAGAGACACCCGACTCGACAACGATAACATCACAATAGAGTTTTGTATATGCATATGCATGTCCATACAAAATTAACAGATTATATTGCAGATTATATTACATACATCACATGCATCACATACGCAGTAGCAGTAGCATACTCATAACAATCAAAATCATAATGCATACCTCACATAAGCAATTAAGCATACGTCACAAAGCAAACACAAAATCATTGAAACAAGTTTCAGGCAGAATCGCTAACTATGTTGACAATAATATATAAGCTAATAAACATAACACTGGTTTTCAAGATACTTGTATATATTACTTCTCAACTCAATATTACAAGACTCTTACAAGCATAGTTTGATGAGTTATAATAAGAACCTATATATACTACTATCTACAGTCGGTTATACTTGGATGACCAGCTGGAATTTAGAACTAGACAAATACTACCACTACTAGAAAAACTGCAATAGATGACACGCATTGCGTGTCATCTTTAGGGTCAGATGACGCGCAAATGTGTGTCAAGGAAGGGGTAGTCATAAGTGATAGATGACGCGTATCCGCGCGTCATCTGTTTATGACGTGCAAAAGATGACGCGCATTTTATGACGTGCAAAAGATGACGGGCAATGCGCGTCAAGGAAGGGGTAGTCATAAATGACTAGATGACGCGCATCCACGTGTCAT
>BJCO01636960.1:0-12369 GCA_018326465.1 Flaveria floridana
AAACAAGTAAATGAGGGGTCCTAGAACTCACACAAAGAAGGAGAAGATGAAGAGCTTCGTTTGGACTAGCTACACGATGAATTTCGAGCCCGAATCGACCCTTTCTTCCTCATTTCTTCCTTTCTCTCTTCTTTCCTTCTTTCTATGGCTGATGTTTGTGAGTGTGGGGAGAGGGTAAGGGCTTCCCTCTCCCTTAAATACTACAGTTTAGTCGCCCGAGTTCCTATGCGATTGGACCTTCAGTCGCCTGAGCTCCATGCGATTGGACACTCCAGTCGCGCGACTTCCATGTGTATGGAGCTCTAGTCGCATGACTCCTATGCGTATGGATGCCCCAATCGCATGACCCTCCAAACAGAAATTTCCGGGTGTTACAAAATATTATTAATTTATTTTAATTATTTTGTATAAAATATACTTCTATTTATAGATTTAAAATTTATTATAACTATTATTCGTTCAATTTAATTATTTACTTTTCTAATAAAATCAATAAAACTTAGAGAAATAACAATACCTTTTAAACTAAAAATAAAATTATATAAATTACCAAAATTTAATTATTTAAAACTTAAACATAAAGATATTTAGATACAAATAAAGACTATGTAAAATTTATGAAATGCATTTTAATAAACCAATTTTATTTTAAATCAATAGTTTAGATTTTTTAATAAAAAATGTATTTCAAATAACTTATAATAAATAATGATATGCAAAGAATGATCTAAATGTCTTAACCGTAATGGACATACAAAAATCCATCTGAAATTCCAAACACCTTTGGTGTTATTTTACTATTATTTTATGTAATGGAACTTATGTTTGGGTTATAAATCACACCAATTAATTAAAACATTTATATGAAAAATTTATATAAAAAACTCAATTAATTAGTAATAATTAAGATAATATTTATAAAACAAAATGGTGAAAAAAAAGTGACAGAAAAAATGTTAAGTAATAAAAGAAAAAAAGCAAAAAGAAATCAAGAATTTAGATAAATTACATATTTAGTCTTAAATGGTAAAGACAAAATTGTCATTTATTGAAATTAACTAAAAAAGTTAAATTTTGTTAGTGAAAATGATAGAAGATGAGATAAATTTTGAAATAAAGTACACAAGTACTTATCAGAGTTTAATGACAAGATCTATAATTTTAATAATATTTAAACAACAAAATTTATAATTTACTCCATTAAAAATTCAAATTTTAATGAATGTATGGTTATATATACAATTGTAAGGATCAACACAATACATAGATCATTCTCGTAATGAATATGCGGAATGTAAACATCACGGATAAGATTGAATCAATTGAAGAATGCAAACACACAATTTAAATAACTTTGTTGTATTGCTCTCTCATTTTGAACAATTTACAGTAAGTATGAAATCAGGAAATAAAACAAACGCATCTGAAATACGTAACAAAAACTTTATTTATACTAAAACTAGAGTTCTCGCGCGAGTCATAGTTATCGTGCGACAAGTAGTTGTCACGCGAGAAGCTAGTTTTCACACAGTAATTTGAACTTCTCGCGTGTCTTTAGATCTTGATCTTCATCTTGATTTGATTTTCCGAGCCTTTAGGTTCAACCCCTACAATCGCCCTCCAGGATCGGTAAATCAATGCCGTTAAAAGTCCACGTCTACAACCTTGTAACTGACCTTGTATGCGTACATCTTGTTATCCAACGCCTTCGTAATCAACCAACCAAACTGTGCTGCTAGTGGATTAACAGATTTATCAGCTGCAATATGGCAAGCCTACAGCCTCATCAAATCGTCCATTCCAAACTTGAGCAAATCCACAGGGTCGATGACACAGAACTCTTTATCAACACAATGTATAATAGCATGACCTGTTTCCTTTTCACAGCTCCACCACAGAAGCTTTGATAAGTTGTTAACTAGAACATGAGCATGGATAGGTATCTTCCATACATATCTAAGATGCTTATAAACCCTAATCTTTATTAGCTTGTTAGTGTTAGAATCAATACGGGTCTCATCTTTAATGACTTTGATTTAGCAGTTTTAAAGTCTTTGAAGTTGGTTTTGCTGTGTCTATAAATCAGGTTTCTAATCCAATTACCTTTCCTGTAATTTCTTGGATTAATGAAAGGAACACGACCCATAGCATATACCTATGGCATATAAATCTGATGCTCTTAGCGTATTCCATTTGGTGAACATACTTCTCCTGATTGATGAATATTCCATCTGGTTTCTGATGAACTTGCAAACCAAGGAAGAATGTTTGACGAAGACAGTCTGATCAATTGTTCCCCTTTTGTTACCATGCTTAAGCAACAAAGAAGATAGTGTTTTATACCACTTTCTTGGTGCCTGATGAAGACCATACAAAGCTTTATCAAACTTGTATACCCTATGTGGGTAATCAGGATCTTCAAAACCTGGTGGTTAGGCAACATAGATTTCTTCATCAATTTTACCACATAAGAAGGCACATTTTACATCCATCTGGTAAACTGTGAACTTCTTATGTGAAGCATAGGCTAGGAAGACTCTAATAGCCTCAATCCTTGTAACCGGTGCAAAGACTTCATCATAGTCTATCCCTTCTTCTTGAGTATACCCTTATGCAATCATCCTTGCTTTGTTCTTACAATGATACCTCTATCATCTAGTTTATTCTTGAAAAGCCACCTTTTGCGAATTAGATATTGACCTTCAGGAAGATCAACTAGATTCTAAACTTTTTGCTTTTTGAATTGCTGAATTTCTTCTTGCATTGCTTCAATCTAGCTGTTATCTTTTAATGCAGCAGTGATGTTAGCAGGAACCACTTGTGAAACAAAACAAGAAAAAAGACAGAAGTTGGCAACTCACCCTTCGCTTCTTGTGGTTCTTTCATTATGATCACCAATGATGTTTTCTATTGGCTGATTCTTATGAATTCTTGTTATTGGAATTGATGCAACTGGAATGGATGATTTCAAGTTGGTGATATTGATTGATGGAGATGGATCCAGCTGAGATGGAGAATCAACAAAGTAGTCAAAATTTTCATTATTTTGTTCTATTGATGCTACTGATGTTGTCACTGTATTTGGAACATCTCCTCATGGTTTGTGAACTTCAGTTGAAGGCAATGAATCGCCTCCAGAAGTAGATGGAATATCTACAGATGTAGAAGGAACTTCTGCTGATGCATTGTTCACTTCTACTGATGCATTAGTAACTTCTACGGATGTAGAGTTAACTTATGCTGATGCATTAGTTGCTTCTTTTGAAGTTGACATTCCATGTTTAGCAGACTTTCCAATACTTGTTTGAAATGAAGGGCTTGAATCAGCAACACTTGAAGTATGAGAATGCGGTGTTCTTGGAGGATCAACAGTTAATGGCACTTCACTCAAACTTGGAAGTAAATAAGGATAACATGTATCTGAAGAACCTGCAACATTCAAATAACAAGTGTTAAATGAATTTGTTAATGCATCTATATCAAACAGCCAAGATGATCCTTTTATAGATTTTGGAAATAAGGATTAATTAAAAGATACGTTAGGAGTTTCCTCCATAATGCTTTGATGTGGAATGTAAACTCTATATGATTTAGATGTTCATGAGTAACCAACAAAGAAACTATCATAGGCTTTTTTAGAAAACTTTCCTAATTGATCTTTGCTGTTTAAAATAGACACATGACATCCAAAAGTTATAAGATATCCTATAAAAGGTATTCTTTAAAATAGAAGCTCATATGGTGTTTTATTATGTCCTTTGACAAATAATGTCCTGTATTGAATAGTGCATGTTGTATTCACTACTTCAGCCCAAATTCTTATTGGCAAATATGAGTCACTAAATTATTCTTGCTGCTTCAGTTAGAGTTCTGTTTCTTCATTTAGCAACTCTATTTTGTTGTGGAGTTCTTGGTGCACTGAATTGTTTGGCTATGCCTTTGTTCCTGCAAAGGGAATCTAAAACATGATTAACAAATTCAGATCATTATCACTTCTTAAGATTTTGATTTCAAATCAAGTTGATTTTCAATCTTAGTGATAAACTCAATTAATGTTTCCGATGTTTCACTTTTTTGTTTTAAATATAAAGACCCAAGTTAATCTAGTGAAATCATCAACAATCACCGAATAATATTGCCTTTTTCCAATGTTAATCACATTGGTTGGACCAAAAAGATCCAGGTGAAGCATTTTGAGTGGTGTTGTGTTTGTGTTGATTCTTTTGGACTTATGTGACACCATATGTTATTTTCCTTTATAACATGATGAACAAGGAGTAGAACAAAAACAAATCTTTCTTAGGAAGGCCAATGACTAAGTCATTTTTGACTAACTTGTTCATGTTCTTCATGTTTGAATGAACCATATTTCTATGCCATATTTGAGCTTCATCTTCTGATGACTTATAAATCAGGCATGTTTTATTGCTTGTTATTGAGGTTTTGTTCATGTCCAAAACATATGAGTTTCCTTTTCTTGGTGCTTTAAGAAGGATATAATCTGCTGGAATTTTAAACCTGGCTTAAGAATGTGACAGTAAATGTTATCAAATAAAATGGTCTAACTTTGATTACAAATTTGAGACACACTCAGTAAATTGTATTGTAAAATTTAACAAAAAATTACTTTCTCAAATTTGTGTACATCATTTGTTACCATCTTTCACCTACAGTTTTATCTCCCTTCTTATCCCCACCAAATGCCGCATATGAAGCATTTTTATGTTTAAAATCATGGATGAGATAACAGTTTGTTGTCATATGCCTGGATCAATCACTATCAACTTACCACTTGTTGTCAGTCCTCCATGGATGTTCCTACACTCATAATGAAATCAATTAGAGCGTGGAGCCCAAGCCTTAATGATTTTGGGCTTGCCATTGATGTCTAAAATTGTTACTCCCTCATGAATAAGTCTAGATGTTTCAGGTTTAGTTTTAGACTCAATTTGTTCATTATGTTTTGTTTATGTTGAGGATGATTCTGTTGAAGATGAACTTGAAACTCTCTGATCTTGTTCCACAAGTACTCCTTTTGTCACCTCTTCTTTGAGTTTCTTGTTCTTTGGACTTGATGTTGATAGTTGACTAGAGAAGGTTTTTGCATCTTTTGTCTTCGATTGTGGTACTTGATTACCCTTTTCAAAGTGATCATAGAAGAGTTCAACTTTCAAATCTACCTTCTTATGAGTTGTCTTGCTCTGAGAGTGTTGATTCTCCTTCTTCTTCTTTGTTTGGATATCAGCAGATGTTGGCTTCTTTGCCTTTTGAATCTTCTGTTTTGGTTGCTGCTTCTTTTGCTTTAAATCTTCCTTGTTGTCACTTGATTGAAAGTCTGATTCACCATTCTCAGATTGTTGCTTCTTTGTACTTTTTGTTTAGTTCTTCTTGTTGCAGTAGCATTCTTGAGTAGAATGATTGTTCTTGTTACAAATAGCACAATGCTTGTTGAAGTAACAATCAGAAGTCATATGATTGTTCATGTAAAACCTTGAAAAACTCCTAAGATCAGTCAAACTGAGATCTCAAACATATGAATGCGGAATGTAAATATGTTTGGATAAAGAAACAATCAATTATACTTGTAAACTTCAAGTATTCAATTGATAATCATAAAGATTATAATCTTGTGTAAATTGCACAAAGGAAAAACTGAATACAATGTGAAAAACTGGAAAAACTACCAAACAAAAATGACTAAAACATATTTATACTAAACTTACTAGTCTCACGCGACAACAACTTTCGACGGCAGGTCTTGTCGCGTGGTTTATGCCTTCGTGCGATAGTGACTTCTAAAGCCCGAACGTCTTTAAACCCAATTTTTTTCCTAAGCCTTTATTGATCCTTTACAATCTCCCCTAGGATTGGTGAAAACAATCTTAACCTTCGTCTACATTGGCTAGATTGTATGATCCTGCATATTCATACCACTTATTCCGTAGGATCCTGTCAGTAATCCACACATATTGTCAAGATAGATAATAAACTGACTCATCGGCTATGATTGGACAATGGATCAGCCTGTATATGTTGTCTTTGCCAAATTTCATCAGGTAAGCTGGATTAATGATTCTATACTTCGTGTCAGCACATTCGATCACAGCATGACTAGAGTCCATTTCATAGCTCCAGTTTATGAATTGCTTCAGAGAGTTAGGAGGTACTAGAGCATGGATTGGAACTTTACAAAAATACTTAGGATGTTGATACACTCTGATCTTCATCAGTGCTTTTGTCTTTTCATCAATTCTGTATGAATCATCAATAACTTTAGACTTTGCAGTCTTAAAGTTCTTGAAGTTTGTCTTGATTTCACGTCTGATCTTTGATCTCATTAGTTCTGCTTCACTGTGGTCACTTTCATTGAAAAATGGAACATTACCCATGGCGTATAAATCTGCAGCTTGCAAAGTGTGAAAATCTTGGATACTTTTTAGATAATCAATCTCTCCATTCTTTTGCTTTATAACATATAGTTTCTTTTACCCATCATATGCGTAACTCTTCATATTAGAAACTCAGAACCTCGATCTCTGGGCTTTGAGATATATAAGAAGTGAGTTTCTGTTGGAGGTGGAGGAGCTAGAAATACTAACTCTCCCTTTGTATACACAGCAACCTTTCCAGTAAGATCTTTAGTGGTGGCGGTTGACTGTGATGTTTCTATTCCAAATTCAGTTGGAATTTCGCCTTTTTCTAGATTGATATCTTTGAATAAATCTTAAAGATTGTTTCCAAAAATGTCAGTGTACCTAATTGGATCTTCTACATCATCAAAGGATCCAAATTCACCTTCAGCTTCTACCTTGGGAGTTAGTTTTTGAAATGTATAGAATTCCTTCTCATATCTTTCTTCAGTTTCAGGATCCACGGTTCATATCCTTCTGGATCTCCATCACTTGGTCTAGAGACATTGTCAGTACTGGTACCACCAGTTGGATTAGATGAAATTCCCATATCACTACCATCATCATCACTACTATCATCATCTTGATCTCCTTTTGTCACCATCATCACCACCATCATCATCACCTTCATCATCATCTTCATCATCTAAGTCATCAATGATATCATCATCAGAGTCTCCAAAATCTACTATCTCTTCTTCTTTTTCTTCATCAACTGTAACACTTGGCATCATTGCTCAGGCTCAACAAAAGCAGTTGGAGTAACAACTTTAGTAGTAGGTACATCAGGTGCTACTTGTACATCTTCAGTAACACTGATACTTGGTTGTTCCTCAACCAAGTAAGCCACTTCTTTAGTGACTTCCTTTTCCTGGATGTTGGATGCAGGAGGTGGACTTGAAGAATACCTGCTCGTCTCACCAACCACCATTGTAGACCGCACAACAGGTGGCTGATGGAAATAGGTCTGTGATATAAACTCTCTAACTTCCTGTACGTATCTCTCTAGACCTTAGGCATAATCAATGACATTCTTCATTTGAAGCTCTAGAGACGTAATACGTGAATCTTTCGGACTGGAATCAAGTTGAATTATTGATATCATTTTCATCTTATCATCATTCTCCCTTTTCAACTCTGCAATCATCTTTATATTCTCGAAAACTTCTTTCTCTAAGTTCTTCACTCTTTCTTCAAGTGTGATTGATGTAGTATGAGGAGTAGTTGGGGATTCTTCTCTACCTTGGAACTCAGGAGGAGTATTTAGAAAAGTGTCGACATCAAATTCTAGATTTTCCTGCCTCGAAGGAGTAGAGTAACTTGTTTCTCGAGCAGAAGTAGTCTCTATCGCAAGTGGATCAGTGACTAGAACAGTGGTTGTTCTAGTTACAGAAACTGCAATATCTTCATGTATCTCCTCCATAACAACTTCTCTTTCAACTCTTTCTTGGAATAAGCCTTCTTTTTGGCTATTTTCTTCCTTCTCATGGCAGTATTTGGTGATTCTTTAGGAACATACTCTGTATCTCTTTCATCAATGGATCTTTTCCTTACAGAAGTTGGTGTTTATGGTCTTGGACTCTCTTGAAGTACATAAGGTATGTTCCTGATCTGATAACTAACTGTTTCAGAACTTGAAGAATAGTGAACTTCTCCTTCAGCTATCTCTGCTTGTTCTATGTCATCCTCAGATAATCTATCTATTTCTTCATCAGTTTCATCTCTTGCAGCTTTAGAAGTACCAGTCTGAGCTTCATCAGTTTAATGTTCAACCTCCTGTTGACCTTCAACATCTGGTTGTACCTCACCAATCTCCGCAAATCTACCTATCTTTCCAAAGCTTTCTCCTAAACACTTGTTTCCTCTAGCTCCAATCAAATAAGTAAATATCTCCTTCTTCATTGTTTTCCCTACATATTTTGGAGACTTGAGTGTAGCAAACTTAGGATATGCATCATTACGAACCAACTGAATGAAACGGGGATACATGATAAACATCTTTCCCGGGTTGGCTATGGCATTATTCAGTATCTCTTGGAATATCACACTTGAAATACTGAAAGGTTGGTTCTCCACCAATAAGACAAGTAATAAGCCAAACACAGCACTCAAACTATCGATCCCTGCCTTGAGATTGCTGAGACAATGAATTACCACATGACATATGTATTTCCAGTAAGGTGGTAACCATTTCTTCTCAAGACTTGGATATCTATACTCGTATCCCATTCTTATAAGACACCCCATAACAGTATCATCATCAATCTTCGTTGGACCATCATCTTGATCTCCAAGAAGTAAAACTCAGTTTAGGATGGCTGGAGAAATAACAACTCTTTTCTCTTTTACTGTAGCAGTAATGATCTGATGACCTTCTTCATCCTTTTCAAGTGCAGTAGTAGTCCAGAATGCATCAATTAGTTCAACAAACACATTTGGATTAGCAGAGATGTCATACACGATCATTGAATTCTTTAATCTTTCAATCATTGAGTTGAACAACTCCTTCCCCTCAGGCACCTCATCAAGATAAGCCACACAATTATGATTTTTATTGAAAATCATTTGTGCCATCTACAATTACACAAACAAACATTGTTAACTACACTTGAAATAACATAAAACACTTAGGGGCTGTTTGGTAATATCTGAATGATTAAGTGTTGAACCAATAAGAGGTCTAAATCATTAAGTGTTGAACGATTAAGAGGTCTGAACCATTAAGAGCTAGTGTATCGCTTAACTATTCAAAGGCAAATGTCTTACCAATTCAGATAAGAGGTCTTAACCATTCAGCATTAGACCTCGTAACCATTCAACATTAGTATAATGCTTAACCATTCAGAGGCAAATGTCTTAACCATTCAGATATTTGCTCACGAAACAAACAGTCTGAACCATTAAGTGCTGAATCATTAAGAGGCTGATCAAGAGGCTGCCAAACAACCCCTTAGACAATTTTACAAACCCTTCTTTAAGTATACTTTTTCACTTTGAATTTATTCCATTAAACCATGATTCAACTTAACTGTTTGCTTAAAATGATTATCTTTTGTGTCCAAGTAATCCACTTAAAACTTATCTTACACCACTCAACACCTTTTGACACTTTAAAATTTTAATTTACATTCTGTTTCGCATGTCAAATATATTTCTATTGCGCGACTAAGTGTCACCATTCTGAAATGAATGTCGCGTCGCGCGATTCCAACACAAGTAATACTGACTTTTCGCTTGTCTAAATTAAACTTAGTCAATTCAGTAATTTTCTAAGCCAAGCGAAAAGAGCTTGGTCAACACACACGCGAAAAACCATTTCGCGTCTGTTCATCTTTTGAACACGCGACAAGCGACTAGAAAAATCCATTCAAAATTGCCAGTCCCATACACGATTTTAAAAATGAAATCATGATCCATTGTTGTCCCCTAGGTCAACTAAGTCCTTATAATCAATCAAATTCAACATTTAAGTCATTTTACATAGATTTTAATTTCGGGTTGCTAAGTTCCTTTTAGGGCACGTTATATGTTAGTAAGCAGATGTATATCTACCTCAAAAACCCTGTAATCAACACATACAAAACACAATGTAGACTCCAATCACGTAACTAGAACGAAAAACGAAAGTATGAAGATCGCAAGCGAAAGGTCTTTTCGGAGTGCACAGTGAGCGAAAAGTGAAAGTTGTTCCTCCACTGTACTATTTATATTAAAAATATCTCACGCGACAAGCTAGCAACCGACTTGGACCTTTTTGTGCGACAAGTGAAGTCGCACGACTATCATTCAACACTTAGAAAAAAAATTTCTTTTCAAATTTTCATAATTTTGATAATTTATTTTTTACAAACTGGTTATTTAACCACGTGATTAATTAATTACAAGAATCTTTATTTTTTTATTATGAAAAATACAAAACATACGATCTTTTTGTTGATTTTTATTTTTATTTTTTAATACAAAACAAGATGAAATATAAATCAAAATGAAATTAACAAATAAATAAAGAATCAAGATTAGGTTTGAAAATAAAATTCTATTAATAATTTTCATAATATGATCATATAGCTCATTTTCAAGTCAAGATTTTATCCAACTTTATTTAGAATAAGACTGGTTAAGTTGATTGTCAATATATATTATCCTTTTAAACTTTTACTTCAGTCTTTACTAGGACACAAAAGATGTGATTATTTTATCATGTTTTTGTATATTTATATGAATTCAGTGAATCCCACAATGAGAAATCCTATGGAATACTCATCCGTCTTCAAGACACTATCGAGATTTCAAATCACTCCAACTTGACTTAAACCTTTCACTTCTGATCAGTGATATCATTTCTATTATTAATCCTATAATATATCTATTTGAGCATAACTAGCTTGAGAAACATTTCTTAACAAGAAATATTAACAAGTTGAAGGACTTACAAACTGCCATCCGGACTTATGTCTGCCCTCTCAAGATGTTTAGGACTTACAAGCCATCCGGACTTACATGTCCCATCTTTTGATTTTGCCTCCCGTGATCAGAAAATATTCTCAAAATGAAAAATATATACCATATAGTAAGTATGTCTTTAAACATATCTTTTGAATTGTGCACATTTGAATCTTTTGTTCCTATATGGCCTTTTGGCATATTTTTGCTCATTTATTTGATATCATTTTGTGCCTTTTGCATTTTCCCGTTTTTCTTTTGCTTTTCATTTAACATATGTATACACACACATATATATATACATATATATATACATATATATATATACATATATATATATAGATATATATTTATATATATATGTATATATCTATGTATATATATATATGTGTGTGTGTGTATGTGTGTGTGTGTGTATATATATCTGTGTGTGTGTATATATATATGTATCTGTATATATATATATATTTATATGTATATTTGTGTGTGTATATATACATATATATATGTACATATATATATGTACATATATATATGTACATATATATATGTACATATATATATGTACATATATATACATATATATATGTAAGGCCCCGTTCCCGAGAAGCCTCACAGTTGGTTAACCATAGCATAAAACTAGTTTAATAACAAATCATTGCAGCGGAAAGTAATTAAGCATTCATTTAAAACTTAGAAACCCCATTGTACTCATACATTTGTCCTTTAAACGTAATCAAAACATATTTCTTGTTCATTAATTACAATAAGGACTTTATTAACAGGACTGCCATCCATATCTCCTAAGTAGCTTCGTGGTGCCATCCTCAGTATCAGCGCATACATGTCCACTATTATGCATAAAAAAAGTCAGCTACGCTGAGTGAGTTCTAGTTTTATATAAATAAGAAAATATAATTTTTTATACTTTCATATAATGAACACGCATACATCATACTACAAACATTACTTGCATCACATTAGGCACGTTCATTATCTTTCATTCTTTCATTATAGGCGAGATTTGCACGAAGCAAGATCTCCATGTTGATTGACAACGAATATCAATCCCCGTCGGTGCACGTTTTCCATGGTCGCTACCCCCGACGGTCGATCGATCCCCGTCGGTACACATCTTCATGGTAGCTTCCCCCGACTGTTGATCCACACTGCCAGGCACATAGCCCGCTCATGAATACGGATCCATCTTCATACGTAAGACTCGCCCAAGTGAAGTCTATCATAGTGCTTGCAAGACTTTTCATTATCTTACGGGCCCGGTGTAACATTTATTTAGTTTCACTTTTCATTAGTATTGTCTTCCACTATAGTTTATAATACTTGACTTAATAAATACACAGCATACCAAGTATTAGTCATTATAACACGTAACTTATTAAGTACACAACATACCAAGTACACAACATTCCAAGTACTATGCATAACAACCCCAAAAACATGGAAAAACGTTTAAATAAGGGGATCTAGAACTCACCTGAACTTAGCAAATAGCTTA
>BJCO01636961.1:0-10456 GCA_018326465.1 Flaveria floridana
ATATATATACATACATATATATATATATACATACATATATATACATACATATATATATATACATACATATGTATATATATATGTATAAATATATATGTATATATATCTATATATATATGTATATATATATATGTATATGTATATATGTATATGTATATATGTATATGTATATATATATGTATATATGTATATGTATATATGTATATGTATATATATATGTATATATGTATATGTATATATATATATATGTATATATATATATATATATGTATATATATATACGTATGTATATATATGTATATGTATATGTATACGTGTGTGTGTAAATACTAAGAAAACCATGATTTTCTAAAAAACTATAAAAACCAAATCTAAACCATTGATCTATTTGATCAATGGTTGATATAAATAATGGTATTTTAGTAAATAATTCAAAATTTAAGTAGATTATATTAATGATATAAGAGCAAATCTGGAACAATATTTTTTTAGTTTTAAAAACAACTATCAAAATTTCTACATTCACTCTTCTCTCTCATCTCTCATAAATTACACTTAAAATATCTAAGAGTTGCCTTCATTTTAATTATCTTCATATGAATCAACAATTGCCTTTATCCTCATTATTTTTAATAATTCAACAGTGAACTGATGTAGCCATATGTTAACTTGTTTACGTATGCGTAAACACATAAGTAGTTTGCTTAATCAAATGTAATCGTAAATCTTCAGGCAAAATAAACCACGTTGATACATCTTGTTACATATATGCAACAATTATCAATTAGGTACATGTAACTATAATATAGTACTAGTACAAAGTAATTTATTAACCTTATTAGTTTACATATATGTAGACGTTGTTCGGTATATGTAACCTGATTACATATACGTAACAATCATAAGAACCTAGAACTTAAGCTTCATAAAAAGTTATCAGCAGATACACAGAAGTTAAGGTATATGTAAGTAGCATTATATGTTACATATATGTAAGTTGATGGAACTCTGATTGGTTACAAACATGTAACCCGTAATATTACATATGTAACTCTTACTTACATATATGTAACCAACCAATAGGATGAAGTTATCTTCTGTCATAATCATCGATGTTTTTAAAAGAAAACTCAGGCTTTAATTCGGTACTTACATATACGTAACAATATACGTAAATCATCATCATCTCAATTTCTTATGCTAAAACTAAACACCTTTTCAATAATATCGAGCAATAGATGATAACGCACACCTCTTAATTCTACCTTTTTCAATCGTTTGAATAAGATGCTCATTACATACTCTAGCAATAAGTAATGATCATTTCCATGTGTGTATATATGTAAAGATATATGCATGTTTGAATAACATTTATATTGAACCGTAAACAAAACTAAGCATGTCCCAACACTATATTTGAAAATTTATAAAATATCATATTTTAGAAGTTATAATACAAGTGCTCAAAGCTAATTATAAGATTAAGATATTAAAGAATTAAGAAAACTAATGCTCAAAATACTTGTACTTTTGTTCTTCAATAACTTGTAAATTACTATTAGCGATGGACCTATTTGTCAATACATGTTAGTCCTGCGTTCACATGTATTTTTAGTAGTAATTATGCACAAACATGGTTATTTTGTGTGTGACTTGTAGTAAAACCCCATCAGACAACATAAATTGTTCGATCTTAAATTGTCAAAAGAGTTGTTTTTTAAGCGAAGAGTCTATCACAATAAATATAATAAAGTTAACTATGTCTACATAGTGATTAGTGTATTTTAGTGGTGGGCCGAGAAATGTTTTTAAAGGGGTCGGAAATTTGTGAGGTTCAGTTGACCATAGCAAAATATTATAAAAGATTTCCGGTTCGGTCCATGTTGGGTCGAGTCAAGTTGCACAATAAAAAAAGAAAACTAAGTTAAATGTAGTGTGTGTATATATATAATAAAAGTACTTCAAATTTTATAAGTAACAACACAATGAATTCATATTGTTGGTTTTTATATTCCTAAGATTATAAATTAAAACTCACATTAATCAAGAAAACTTAATTATAAAAACCTAAACTTATAAAAGTTTTTTCCGCATGTTCATCTCACCCTCTTTTCTCCTCTATAATAGTTTTTGTTATTATTGATTAGGAAAATAAGTATTAATGGGTATTTGAGTAAATGTACTATAATTGAGTATTAAAAGTTAGGCTTTGTGAAAAGGTATTTGATAATATATAATTTGATGGGTTAATTTGTTTAAAATTGGTTTATAACTTTTAAAGATTAATGACTATTTCAAACCATTATTTAACTTATAATAA
Organism: Flaveria floridana; assembly: GCA_018326465.1. Lineage (NCBI taxonomy): Eukaryota > Viridiplantae > Streptophyta > Magnoliopsida > Asterales > Asteraceae > Flaveria > Flaveria floridana. Next base: position 2,321 of record BJCO01636961.1, read on the forward strand.
CTTTATATTATAAATGTTTTATAACCTAGTTTATATGTGTAACTAATTAAAGTTCTGATTTTTCTAGGGTTGTTAAAAACATTTTTATGATGTGTCGCTCAAGATTACAACATATACATGTAACTATTAAAATTATCATGTGACGCACATACCACTAAAGTAAGTCCGCCATGGTGTTTGGATTCACCGGGTTATGTGTTGAATAATAAAGAAACCTTAGTTAAGTCATTTATTGTTTATGCAGTTTGCCTTGTTTACAATCGAATCAACCAAATATTTATGCGTTACCTTTTACAATTAAACAAAACATTTAACACAGACCACGCGCTCCATATGATAGCAAACTTACACATGTTGTATAAGTTAATAGGGTTTTTAAATAACTTCACGATGGTTGATTAGTGTTCGCATTCAACCAAAAAAACATAATATGTGCATTTACAACCACCTAGAAATACCATTCTTTGTTTTCCACAAATCATCATATTGTCATAATTAACCAACACAGGCATGCTTTAATTAGCTATGTTATAATCTAAGGTCTTAAATTCTACTATATCAAAGTGTTAGGATATACATAAGCACTTGTTACTTATTATACGTACTTTTCTTAAGAAATAGTTTTAAACTTGTTAAAGTTATCCCGGGAAATGTATTTGTCTTAGAAAAGTATTTTTTTCTCCAAAAAAAGATTCAATATATATATTTGTAAAATGATACACAAACTAGTTTTAAAAAAATAAAAACAAATCTATAATTTTTCAATATATTATTGAATTAAAAAAACTTTCTATAAAAATTTAGAAACGTCTTCTAGAAATGATTATAAAAGTTTATCGGCCATTTGAAATAAGAATTTTTAAAAATTAAAATACCACCTCAAACTTTTGGTTATTATTTCTTTATAATGTTGTTGAAGTATTATAAAACATCTTTCTTTAACAACTTCAAACATAAGTTTGGCTTAAGCTTTTTATGAATCAATATTGTGTAGCTCACGAGTAAATTAAAAAAACTTGGAAAGTTTTGTTTAACATATTAAACTGGTGATATGATTAATAAAAAAAGGATAAAATAAAAAATTAGCTATTTTAAAAAGTTAAAAAGAAGAGATATACAAGTAAAAAAAGTTTAAATCCTTTTAAAAATCCATGTTCAAATTATTATGTTCTATTTTAAACACACTTATTGAAATAGATCTGTTCTTAAAAAGAAAGAAAAACATCCTCAGTATAAAATCCTTTCAACGAGCCATGATCGTGGTGTTTTACTAAGTAGAATGTGTATATGAAAATGTTAATTCAAAAGAATTAATACCCTATGAATGTGGATGTTGATTGGTAGGTATATACATGAGTTCAATGATAAAGGAAGAGGCTAAATGTATCTTATAAAAATGTTAAATGCAAAGAATAAGTTAAGCTAAACGTACCTTATGAAAATAATAAATCAAAAGAATAAACACTGTTTTAGATCTCTCACTACTTGTAGAGGGTATGACATGTAAAAGTGATAGAAAGAAATTATGTCTAACAAAATCCTAGAAAAGTAAGAAGGTAAATTATATAAAGATGAAAGATATCTTGAGAAACCAACTGAATAACTTAAATAATATAACTGACCAGTGACTACATGCAAATATTTCTAACTTATTATACATATCAAGTGTAACATGCATATATTCATCATTCATTAGTTGTACCTGTAGCATGCATATAATCATTGAATATTAAAAAAAAAGCAGGCAAAGAAAAATAGCTTCAAAGTATTTAGTGCACAAAACATTTGTGAATGCATATTATTACGATAGACAACAAAGCAGTTTTTGTTAAGTACATCAAACTAACAAAAATAAAAAACGGAAAATGTTTAAACTTAACACATGAAATGTCAAAGCAGTTTTTATATATTTATTTTATGCTCTCCCAAAAAAAAGACAAACTCAAACCGTTGCAGAAAGTACCAAACCTGAACCCTTGAGCTTCTCATCGGTGATTGAATCAATATGTTCTTTCATCTCCTCACTCAAATAGTTTTTCCAATCTCCAATATCTCCTCTTCTGAAGAAATCTCTCTTCTCCACCTCCGCATATCTGCCGAACTTTTCCACACCCTTCTTGTTCACCTCTAGATTACTCAAATTCTCAAAGCTACATAGCTTAACTATCTCCCTCACCACCTCATTTTGCTCTTCCTCCACCGTTAACGGCTTCCCCATGAAAGCCGCCAATTTTCTCACCACGACCTCCGGCTCCCTCTTCACATCCTCATACTTCAAGAATAGAATTTTGTCTGGAGAATTCAAACGCTATGACAAAGCATGTTCCCACAAAGGTCCATACTCTAATACCCCTTTGCAAAAAAGCTCAAACGCTTCATGTAGCAAAAGGGGTTGCAGATCTTTGGACCTAAGCTTGCTCATGAAATTCCACATGGAAATCAACACGTCTTTTGGGTCCCTACACACGTACACGAACTTGCATGAAGTCATGCAAGCCGGTATTTGAGTGCGAGCAAAGTGGGTAGCAAAGAGTCGAGGAGCAGACAACTTGGTGAAGACGGTAATGGGATATGATTCACAGTCGAGTATGGGGAAGGTGCTTTGTGGGCCGTGATGGTGTAGATAGTGATCAGAGAAGCTGTAGTGACGGCGGTTAAGGGTGGAGAACATGAGAGCCTTAAGCCAGGTTGTGCCGGACATCATAAAGGAGGCTAAGAAGATGTCGGTGGGTTGAGATTTGAAATAGGTATGTAGAAGCAAGTTATTTTTAATGATGACGGAGTCTAACCAAAATCCTTTATAGTTATAAAGGTGTTGTATCCTCCATCCATTTCCTTTAGGTAGTGTTTCTATCAAGTTCTTATGTTTGTTGCAAATATTATTGTACTCAACATCATCTTCTGGTGTAGCTGGAAGACATACAACACTTGACATGGTGAAAGAAATTACAAACAACTGCAATGTATTGAGTATCCTTTTTATCATGCAATATATTGATGCAACTGATGACAACTTGTTGGCTAGGTCGCTTTCACTACATGCATTTAAATATAAAATGGAAATTATAAACAACCGCAATGTATTGAATATCCTTTATCTCATGCAATATATTGATGCATTTGATGACACGTTGTGAGCTAGTTCGCTTTCAGTGCATGCATTTATATATAATATGGAAATTAGAAACAATTGCAACACGTCAAGTATATTTGAGACAATTGATGACACCTTGGTAGGTCCCTTTCATTCATTGTAGGCATTTAAATATTAAAGTAAAATTGTTTTTATTAAAATCTTGATAAGGCTACCTAAGCTATAGGATCGATATACAATGGTTAAAAGATGAAATCAAAGGATGAAACTTTATGAATCAACAAATACTGATCGCTTTAGAATATAAGCAAATATATTTATTTTAAAAATCTTCGTTTACCAATTTGTGTTCGGGATATAAAAGCAACGTTTTGAGAAGATATATTTTTTTGAATTAGGCAAAATTCGATAAATTCAAGGTGAAAACTGAAATCAAATTGGTTTTAGATGGCATTATGGTACTATTATATCGGTACCGTACCATTACCCGTACTGAAAAATACCGATACCAAATTTGTCAAAAAGTGAGCAAGAAATACCTATCGAATCTAAATCAAATACTGTTTTTTTGATACTGTATTGATTTGGTAACACTTTGGTTTTTTTTTTCTTTTTTTAGCTAAAGAATATTTTTTTACGTGAACTTAAATATCGAGTTAAGTTAAATATATCTCAAACTTATATAAACAACGTTAAATATGTTCATATTAGAATAGTATAGAAAATATATTTTGGTACTCGGTACCAAGTCGATAGTTTTTGGTATTTACTTCTACAGGTACCACCTAGAACCGATACCCACAGGGCCGACCCAACTATTATAATAAAGAAGCACTGGGTTTGGGGCCCCCAAAAAATAGAGTCCCATTTCTTTTAAAACAATACTGGTATACATGGGTCCATTTGTAACATTTACACGGTTGAAGGGTGTAAGGATCTGGCTATTTGCAACAACCGCTGTGGAACTCTACTAATAGCGACTAGCATCCCATTTTTCTCGTTTAGGGTTCCCAACTTCCTATTCACGTTTCACCAATGACCCATCACTTCAATCACAGTGGTCTCTGCTGCACTCCGATGGGTATGAGCCGGCTGCCGCCTGCTGCAGGCTGCGGCATGCACTTTAAAGGCGACGTGCATGGCGGTCGGCGGCTGCAATCCGATAGTCATAGTCTAATGATCCACGGAAAGACTCGATCTCGATCTCTTTGAAATTCAAATCTTCCCCTGTTTTTGTCACACCCTCAAAATCTGTGTGAGGGGTTTTATCGCGAGGCGCGTGACAAACCAGGATCTCAGTCATTAATTACTTAGAAGACTCTACATGAACCAAAATTCAAATCAGAGTTTACTTTAAAAACTACGAAAGCATTTAAATAACCAGAAGACCCAAAACAATGTAACATGTAAAGAAAATGTGCAAAACATACGCGCCCAATCATAATGCAAAAACCCAAGCATAACTGTTTAAAATAGACATAATTCAAAATAGTATTTAAAACAATGCAGACAACCCAACAATGCTGATGTGTGCATGCTCCTAGGCAACCGGCAACATCAACCTGCGAATAGCATACTAAACAAGTCAACATAATGGTTGGTGAATTCATGAGTTTGTATTAAATAATAATCAGTAATAGTTATAAACATAAGAAGTGTATTGTAATAGATAGCTAGTCTATACACAATTAGTAATAATCATAGTGATTTCGCATTTAAAGATGATTGTGTTACGTTTGTTGCCTCCTGCCACGACTTACCTGGTCGTGACAATGTTCATTAGGAAAATATTGCACCCGTCTGACCTCGAGTCACACAGGTGGGGCTCGTCAGACCCAGTAGTACTACCCAAAATTTTCCCGCTAAGTAATTATTAACAAACCAAAAGTGTGAGGACTTTCCATGGCAATCAACACTATATTAAGACTATACATAACCCATATTAATAAAGCGTTTGCAAAACCAGTATGTTATCTCCTCCAAAAGAGAGTATGTAAAAAGTGTGGGGCATGAACTCACCTGATGCGCGTAAAGAATACTTAAAGCTTAAGTTGACAAGAACAAGTGGAAAGACAACCTTCAGAGGTTACCTAGAACACACGAGTACATAAGTACGTGTATACAAAAATCACAATGAAACCCTAAGTGCTTTACAATCAAAGGACTCAAGGTTTTATAAGGACACGACTCATATGACCCAGTTGACCCGTTTGACCCATTGGTGACATATTAGTTGAAATATAGTTTAATCATGTATGATAACTTAACATACAAGAGTATCATACAAATTATCCACATGTATCACATTATCAAGCTAAGTTCTACCTAGGTCATCATACCATATTAGATCATCATACAACTCATGCAAAACTCTAACAAACAACATGTTCTACACATACACACACACACACACACACACACACACACATATATATATATATATATACACATCACAACCAAAAATTCATACGGAAGTCTAATCCAATCCCAAACATGATCTCCTAATCGTTAACCATAATTCATCATCATATATGATCACCAAAACCTATACTCCTTACATGATCAACCAAGCATCCATACAACTCAATTAACACATTCTATCACATCAAACATCAGCAACAATCATTCTAACATGATCCTAACATCACAAGCATGCCTAATTCATCATATCCAATGTTCTACAAAAACAAAGTTTCCCTTTTGGGAAAGTAACACCCAAAAGTGATCTAGCATCCAATTCAATCATAATTTCATCAATTTCATACCTAATCAAGTTCATAACATTCATTCTAACATGCTAATCATCACCAAATTATCCAAATTTCCAAACATCATTTTAAAAAGTTTCTACTTTTAGTAAGTCATGATCAACATCTCAATTTCATGGACTTTCTTGCACAATTCAATTAAACTAACATCCAAGCATTGTATCTAACATCATAACATCATCAAATCATGAATTCTAATCTTATGAAATGTATGAACTAGATTATCAATCCATGGATTTCTTGCATAATCAACATAATCTATCATTCATACAACCTTATTAACATCATATCAACAACTAACAACATCAATTTCATCAATCTTGAAAGTTTCCCAAATCAAAAGTTTCTAGTTTGACCTAATATGACCTAGAACATCAAAATTCACATCAATACTTGCAATTAACACCCAATATAGCATCAATTCAATAATTCTAACATGGAATCATCACCAATTTCGAATCATCTCCAAGAATTTCGAATTAGGGTTCCTCAAGAACATAGAAATCGCAAAAACAACATGTTACATACCTTAAATCACAATTTAAAGGTGATTAGGGCTTGAAACTCGAATTCTAGCTTGAAGGCTTGATCAATTTCGGTTCTTGATGTGTTCTTTGATGCAAAAATCGAATGGAGTATGTGTGTGTGTTGAGGGTTCTGCCAATTGGGTGGGGAAAGGGGTGATTAGGGTTTAGTTTTGTTTAATTAACTTAATTATAGTTACCATTTAACCCTTGTAATTTGTATTTTATAAAAAACTAAGCTTTAAACTCTTTTTAAAAGTGTTTTTAACTAAATTAATAAACATATAAACTAATAATAACAACTATATACTTTACTAAACACAAGACATACGGATTAAATACACACGTTAACACGTTATCGCGTAAAATTTACAAAATTAATATTTAAAATTCTATAAATTCATGAACCACATAATCACAAGTAATAATCAACATTATTAATTAGATTATTATTTTCAATCATAGATTAGTATTATTAAGTCACCAACATTCAACGACAACTAGTGTGTGCTTACGACACGTGTATGCAAGACTTAACGGAACTAACGGAGTTTGGTAACGGAAAATTACCGGATGTCACAGTTTTAATCTCAGAAGTTAGAAACAAAACGAAGATTTATCTAAAATTCCAATCTGTGAAGGACCGCAGCTCCGCTTGAAAGTCCATTGATATTCCTCTTTGGCTCTTGAATCTCTAAAACGAAGATCTGGTATTAAATAAGTTGAAGGTCCTTAAGGAATTCAGAAGTCAGAACTTAGAACCGCAGGTGCTCTAGGAATTTAGAACAGAATGTACTCTTTGAATCAACTCTACTCGGCTACTCCTCTAGTCCTCTTTTACTCACTTTGAATCTGTAAAATTAGTTACTCACTTAGCAAGTTAACAGCCAACAGGTTAGTCCTTTACTCTCTTAAATCTTAATTGATGAATTTTGTTTTAATTGCTTTGATAATTTGATTAGGAGTTAAGATATTAGGTTAGACACTTAGACAGTTAGAGCCTGCTTTGATTTGGTATTAGTTTAAAATTGTTGTGGTTTTACATTGATCTGGTATTATTTGAGATTAGGCTCTTTTGATTACTTTTAAATTTTAATTAGGCTGTTTTGACTAATTAAGTAGGTTGTTTTGACTGTTTAATTAGGCTTTTTTGATTGGTTTTGTTTAGGTAATTAGGTAATTAGGTTTATAAGTTGATAAATGTCTACATAATACATACACAATATATAAGTAAAAAAATTTTTTAACTCCGCCAACTATAAACATTTTAATTTATTATTGCTTGTTACAAGCCCGGATAAAGGATGAGGGTTTTTATAAAAAAAAAGCTTGGAAAGGGCCCTATTCTTTTCAATTTGATTGGGGTATGAAAAAACGTTGAGACGGCCCTGGATACCCAAATAAGGAAAGTTAGAGTACCGGTAGTATTTTGTTCGGCCGGTACCGATTCGGTATTGTATGGTATCGATACTTCAGTAAGAAATACGCATGCGCAAGTCTTTCTAGCGGAGATTGGGTACGTGACATGAGGCAGTAGGGGATGGTAGAAGTCTCTTGTGAGGTGACAAGAGTTTAATCATGTTCTACTGGTGCAAGTAGATATTAATGGTATGAATGCAAAAAATCATTTTGCATGCTCAAATAATCTCCTAGAATCTTAAATTCAGACATTAAATATGCCACATTTATCACATAGAACATATATATATATATATATATATATATATATATATATATATATATATATATA
>BJCO01636962.1:0-25984 GCA_018326465.1 Flaveria floridana
AAGACTCCTGCGGAAGAACAGAATACTTGTGTGATTTCAAATATCAACAAGTCAAACAAGTCAACACAATCAATAACAAATCCCAAGAGATCCGGTGTTTCCTTAACCGACTCAAACCATCTATAAATATGAGTCCTAGGTTTCACATCTCGGGGAACACAACCAAGCAATATTACGGCTGTCAAGTTACATCATCATGCAACCCTAAGCGCCGTCACGTCAACAACAACATTATTCGATTCATAGACATCTTTGTTCATAGTGATTCATAATTATTCTTCTGTAATCATTACTTAATAATTAATGAAATACGTTTGAATAATTATTGAGTTCGCATTTACTGTATTTTTGTGTTTGTGTTCATCAATAATCATTAATACAATTGAACGTCAATTAATGATAATTCCGCGATCATTGATTTGATTTATTTTAATACTGATAATTCGTGAATTGAGATCCTAGGATTCACATAAGTCTAAATTGGTAAACTCCAATAACATATCACTCAAATTGCTTCACATGGACCTTTTTGGTCCAACAAACATCCTAAGCATAGGAAAGAAGCAATACTGTCTTGTCATAGTAGATGATTACTCAAGATTCACATGGGTTTTCTTTCTTCTACACAAGTCAGAATCATCAAACATTATCAAATCATCTATCACTAAGATTGAAAATCAATTAGAACTTAAAGTTAAATCTTTAAGAAGTGATAATGGTACTGAATTCAAAAATAACTCTATCTCTTCTTTTTGTGCAGAGAAAGGAATCAGTCATCTATTCAGTGTAGCAAGAACGCCTCAGCAAAATGGAGTAGCTGAAAGGAGAAACAGAACATTGATAGAAGCAGCCAGATCTATGCTAGCTGACTCTCTATTGCCCATATCCTTTTGGGCTGAAGCAATCAATACATCTTGTTACATTCCAAACAGAACATTAATAATCACAAAGCATTCCAAAACTCCATTTGGATTAATGTTTAAAAGAAAACCATTCATAGGATTTCTTAAAGCATTTGGATTATCTATTTCTATATTAAACACTAGAGAACAATTATTCAAATTTGCTCCAAAAGCAAATGAAGGATTCTTTATTGGATACTTTGGAAGCTCTAAAGCTTACAGAGTATACAATCCAAGACTTAATATTATAGAATAATCAACAAATGTTGTTTTTAATGAACATTTTTTTAAAAAGAAAGTCATTGGGTCAAACTGATTGTTTGATATGGACTCACTAACAAAATCATTTGATACATCTTATTTTGATGTTTCAGGTACACAAGAAGATATAGAATATTCAATGGTACATCCTTCAACAACATTAATGTTCCACTAACTGGTGATCCTCCAAGGAGAACAAACATCACTTCTTCAAGTACCACAGTTACACCTCCTTGAGAACAAACAAATACAACCAGAGGAACATCTGTAGACACACCTGCATCAACACCAGTGAACATACAATCACAACAAACTACTCCACCTAAGTCACATCAACCAACCATAGTTAAGGAAGATGATGATTGTCATTTACTACCAGACACACATCATGAAGATACAAGCCTAGATTTCTTTCATGATTCACCACAAACATTCCATGAACCTATACAACAAGATAATCTCACCCAGTCAAATACCCTTGCTCATCATACAACACCAGAACAAACAATCACCAATCTTGATTCAAAAATCCCAGTTGCTCAAGTTGACACATCCAGATTACACAAAGATCACACCTTAGAAAACATCATAGGTGACCTCCATACCAAACTGACCAGAAGTCAATCAAACATAGCAAACATTTGCTTGCATTCCTGTTTTTTATCCTAACTATACCCAAAAACATCACAGAAGCACTTAAAGACAACAGTTGGATAGAAGCAATGTAGGAGGAACTACAACAATTTAGAAAGCAAGAGGTATGGAAGCTGGTTGATCTACCTGAAGGTCAATATGCCATAGGCATAAGATGGCTATTTAGAAACAAAGTAGATGACAGAGGAATTGTCATTAGAAACAAAGCAAGGCTAATTGCTCAAGGATATACTCAAGAGGAAGACATTGACTATCATGATGTCTTTGCTCGCAAGACTTGAAGCCATCCGAGTATTTCATGCATATACCTTAACCAAAAACTTCAATGTCTTTCAAATGGATGTCAAATGTGCATTCCTCTATGGCAAGATAGTTGAAGAGGTATATGTTGCTCAACCACCAAGATTTTAAGATCTTGAATTCCCTTATAGAGTCTAAAAATTAGATAAAGCTCTATATAGTCTTCATCAAGCACCCAGGAAGCGGTATGAAACTTTATCTAATATCCTACTACAAAATGGGTATACCAGAGGGAAAATAGATCAGACATTATTCTTAAAGAAGAAAGAACAAGACTTCTTAATAGTTCCAGTCTAGGTGGATGACATCATTTTTGGCTTCACAAACATTCATCTTTGTAGAGAGTTTAAAGCTCTTATGCGATGTAAATTCCAAATGAGCTCAATAGGAGAACTCACCTTCTTCCCTGGCTTACAAGTTTAGCAATCTGCTAAAGAAATTTTTATAATCAAAGCACCATTTGTAAATGTCTGACTGTATTGAAGAAATACAACATGTCTCATTGTACATCCAGTAAAACACCATTTGCAAATGGATTGAAGTTTGGTCCAGATACAGAAGGCACATCAGTTGACCAGAAGCTATACATATCCATGATAGGCTCCGTAATGCACCTAACAACAAGCAGACCAGACATCATGTATGCAGTATGCATATGGGCAAGATACCAAGAAGATCCAAAAGAATCACACATCAATGCAGTGAAGAGAATCTTTAGATACTTAAAGGGCAAACCAGCACTTGGTTTGTGGTATCCTAAATATGGAAACTTCTCTTTATATGCATACACAGACAATGATTATGGTGGACGCAACAACAATAGAAAATCCACTATTGGAGGTTGTCAGTTTTTTGGATCTAAATTGATCTCTTGGCAGTGCAAGAAACAAACAAATGTATTTGTGTCAACAGCTAAAGTAGAATACATAGCTGCTTCTGCTTGTTGCTCTCAAGTGCTTTGGATTCAAAACCAAATGCTTGATTATGGCTTTAATTTTCTTAAACACCCTTACACATTGATAACAATTCTGCCATGTTTATTACTAACAATCTAGTTCAATATTCAAAAACAAAACATATAGATATTAGATATCACTTTCTGAGAGATTGTTCAGAAAAGGGTCTGATAAAGTTGATCAAAGTCCATACAGACAATCGATTAGCTGACCTATTTACCAAACCATTTGATTAAACAAGATTTGAATTTCTGGTTCAGCCACTTGGTATGATCAACTATGAATCAAATAAGTAATGTTTTGAAAAAAACATTAAATCATACAATCTTGATTTTGTCAAAGTCCAAGTTAAAATCTAACAAATCTCTTTCAAAGTCAAGATATCATACAAACATTTATGTTATTGAATTAACAAACATTTTGACATCACACATAACCATTCATGAGAAATGATAGCACACTAGATTATTTCTTCAATAGAGTCCTTTTCACTAATAAAGACTTACAATACTTTATTTGATATGTGGATAGGCTCAGCATGGAACACCTAATATTACACATAACAGTGAAGAACTAAATGCTCATGGTTGTGTGGTAAGCAATATAACTTGGTTTATGGTAAGTATTGGTCTATCCAATATGGATTACTAGTAAAGTAACTGCAATACACCAAGTGAAACAGTTTATAAATTACTTAATCACATAATTTTCTCCTCTATTATGATTATCATAGACCTGGAGAACAACATGGCATTCTTTGTTGTGCTAAGCACAGACCTGAATAACCTACATCAATGATCCAATAAGATTCCTAATGAGGAACACATCCATTAAGGATGAAAAATCAAAAGAATCCCAAAGAGGATCACCTTCCAAAGTGAAGTGCAAACGAATCCAAATATGGATCACACAAAAGGATCAAATTGAGCATTTATACTCCTAAGTAGGTAGGTCATAAGTATTGAAAGTGCTTGCTAGTATATCTTAGGGAGGATTAAATTTAGGAGGATTAAATTTTAACATACAATCGGATGTTTGGGTACATACAACTAATACAAATAAACCCAAGACATGATAATTACTCATTGTTTTATCAATCATTAATACCATGCATGAGTTTAAGTGGATCCAAATATCTGCAATTAATATTGTATTAGTCTATGTCTATTCTCAAACTACATCAAACAACTCTATAAGGATTTGAGACTTGTATGATCTCATGTTATGTGCAACAATTCATGTTAAAACATTAAAAGCAAAACAAATTCTTACTTAGATAAAGTGTTATCTTGCTAAATGCTTATCACACAAGCAATCAAATTGGACTTTGATAAATTTCCATTCAATCACATTTCAAATTTTTGTTAATTTATAAATGGTTTTTTTAAACATGCAAAAATTTAGGGGGAGAAATTGAACATGAAAATATCAATGTCAGCAGAACATGTGCATTATCATACATGGTAAAGTTTTAACATGTATTGACAATTAAAGTTTTTTATAAAATAAAGCCAAGTCAAGTAAGCACCCAAACATAGCAGTTTGACACACATACATATGCACAATATTGCTTGTGAGTGATATTTTAAATATCCATATATTAAATGTTAAAATTTTTATATTTTAACAAACATTTTTGGCTTCGGAAGAAAATTTTACTAAAATATTGCTTCGAAAGAAAATCGAACATCCTTCGGAAGAAAAGTAAACTTTTCAAACAAACAAATTAATTTTCAAGGATACACAGCGAACACACAAACATTCATCCACCGTAGCTAGAGTATCATTGAAAATTGCAAAAAGGATAAACAAACAAGTCCACAACGGCTGATGTTGGTAAGGCATCCATTGTGAACACAATACCAGTTCACAGCGCATGGACAAATGTTCATCCGGTGTGAAAGTCATTTTAATAAAGAAGTCTATGCAGCGTATGAACAAATATTCATCCGCTGTGTAAGATAAAATAACATAAAGTTGTTTCAAGGGTCCACAGCGAATGAATAAATGTTCATCCGCTATGAACAATCAAACAAATTTTCTAAGTGTCCACAGCGCATGAACAAATGTTCATCAGCTATGAACAACTAAACAGTTTCAAAAGTCCACAGCCTATGAATAAATGTTCATCTGCTGTGAACAATCAAACAAATTTTCTAAGTGTCCGTAACGCATGAATAAATGTTCATCCGCTATGAACAACTAAACAGTTTCAAAAGTCCACAGCGTATGAATAAATGTTCATCCGCTGTGAACAATCAAACAAATTTTCTAAGGGTGCACAGCACACGAACAAATGTTCATCCGCTGTGAACAATTAAACACACACAAAAGTTCACAGCATATGACTTTTAGTCATTAGTTGTGAAGACTAAGCTATTAACCAATTTGCATAGCGGATGAATAAATCTTCATATGTTGTGAGAAACAAGCATTCAAAGAATTCACAGCACATGACTACGTGGTCATCCAATGTATAATCAGAATTAGTCAAAGGGGTTCACAGTATACATTTTTAAACTTGTACAGTGGACACACTGTTCACACAGGACATGTGTAACTCACAGCGGACACTCAAAATTAAATTTTAGGTCTACTGGTTACACAGCGGATACACACACTTTATACACAACAGACACATAATATTTCCTATGTATATATAGACCCACGCTCGTGATGTTTTCATTCATCACGAGTGAGAGAGAAATAAAAAATTCAAACTATTCAAACAGTGCATAAACCCTTAAACCCCAGATCATCTGAAACAACATTCTATTTGATTTTTCATCTGATTCATAATCAAATAGGTATACTAACATGATTCTAAGCATCAAACATACATTAAAACATCTAGGTCTGAGATTTTGATTCGAACATTGTTCAACCTAAGTCGAACATTGAATCAAAATCAAACATGGATCTTCTGATGTTTTAAACAAAATCAAACACTGAATAAGTGTTAATAGACTTAGTCGAATGTATTAGAACTGTTGTTTTGATGCAATTTGATTAAGTGTTCATTGGGTTCATGAACAATCATGATGTTCATGTTAAAATCATACAAACATTAGTGTTTGATCTATGAAAATGTTGTAAATTGCTTGAAATATGTTATAGATTTGTAAACATGTTCGGATGTGACAAACATGAAAATCCAGTTGATTTGGCATGACATTTAACACACAAGCATTAATCGCAATTTCAATAAATATGCATTTAATGGTAAAAGTTTGACTCTAAAAAGTCAAACTGAATCTCATGAACACATTTGTATGAGATAAGTTAAATGTATGATGTAAACAAAACAACTTGTTGGTGATTAAACAAACACGATGTAATTCAATTTGGATAAAATCAAATTGAAACAAAGAAGTTTTTCATGATCAAAGTTGATTAAGTTGACTGTTGAAAAGGTCAAACTAATTCATGTGTAAACATGCCAAATAACATACCAAATCAAACACAAGTGTTTAAACATACATTTCAACAGCTCATAACAAGCATAGCAATCAAATAAACACTTGATTAATATTTCATCATCACATATTATTAGCATAACAGATACTAACATAAATCTCTTTATTGCAGATATGGCAAACCTAATGTTTGCAAGAGATCATAATCTTTGTGCATTTCTAGACCCTGATTCACTAAAGGCTGTATATTACAAAGATATCATTCAGGCCATAGGGCAAACTAGCCTGGTTCATGCTATGACAGTCAGGCCTGAGATCTATGAAGATCATATAGTCCAATTTTGGACTCATGCTCACCTAGAGCAGATGAATGGCCAGCAAGTGATAGCATCTTCTGTTCAAAACCATCAGATTACTATCACAGAAGAGATTATAAGGAGGGTTTTACAATTGGGTGATGATGATTCCTAAGGTCCAGTTGAATTTTATAAAAACTATGTACTACATGTTTTTAGACAAATTGGTTACACTGGTACCATTGATAAGAATCAAATCAAAAAGTCATATATGTGTGCATAATTTAGATTTTTAATGCGCATATATCAAAAGACTATGACAAACAGAAAGACTGGATGGGATGCAACTTCTTTAAGAAGTTCTTCAGCTATAGCAAGCATCATAGCAAGAAGACCATTCAACTTTACTGCACGGGTAATGAATGGAATGATATACAACTTGACTAAAGTAAGGAGCAAGTTTAACATGTATCCAAGCTTCATTCAGATGATTAATGATGATTTGCTTCCAAACATTCAAAGAGAACGACCTATCTTTCAGCCTGTTCATTTTGATGAACATGTCATCACCAGGTTCAAATCCAGCTTATACCAAGGAGCTGAGGTGCCTATGCCAGCACACATGATTGATCATCATTTACCTATTCCAGACATCTTTATTTGGATTCCAGGACAAGATGATCCTCAGATGATGTTCTAACATGCTATTCAACAAGATCCAATCATCTAACAAGCCCCTATTATGTAAGGAGAGCAGGCTGAACCTGAACCTGCACTCATTATACATGATCCCATTGGATGTGAACCCCAACCATTCATTCAAACTCAAGAACAGGTTATTGAAGAATTGCAACAGATGGAACGAATTGATCAAAAAATCGAAAGAGGGCTTTATTAACTAATGATTTAATCATATAGGCAAGGCGTTGATTCCAATTTAAGCATCATAGTTAGGACTGTTTTCGTACGTAGTAGTAACGGATTCTGCGTAAGACCAGATCAAATAGCGCGGAATTCTATTTGATTGGCGATCCAATCAGTGAGAACGAACAACCTGATTGATCTAACGATGAAACAAACGTTAAGAACGAGTTGGAATCAATCAGGAACAAACTATGAACTTGAATGGGCGACTTGAGACGCTCTAGACAGCTAGGGTATGATCGTATTCGAAGTGTTATGTTTTTCCACGAATTATGTGGTATTTTTAGGTTTTCAGTATCTATTCGTATGACTGAACCATTAGTATGGTTCAGTCGTGCGACTGACTCATGCGTCTGACTCATATGCACGACTGAAGGTTCAGTCGTGCGACTGAGTCAATCTTATGTCTCAATCAAAAGATTGATCCAGTCACCTGGTTCAGTCGTGCGACTGGTCCATAAGTATGGTTCATTCATACGTATGGTCCATAAGTATGGTCCATTAGTATGAATAACCACTTGACTAAGTTTAACATATTTCAGGATCATTATTGACTCAGAACTATGTATATCAACCTCAAACCTATATATAATGTTCATCAATATAAGTAATACCAATTACAATATGAACATGATATAAATAAAGACAATTCAACATCAAAACTCAAATCATATTTCATTAAACATTGTCATCACATATGTGTAAGAAATGAAAGACATTTACATTGAAGAACATAAACTAGGTACAATGTATCAACAAACTCTTCCTTGGACCTAGTTTATCCTATTGTCTAACATTCTTCACATATTCCTGGAGAGCTTGTACAATATCCTGCGTGTCATAGAACAGTGGCCACTTGTACAATGTGTAAACATCTTTAGCAGACAAGTTAGTTAGCCACATCGG
Organism: Flaveria floridana; assembly: GCA_018326465.1. NCBI lineage: Eukaryota > Viridiplantae > Streptophyta > Magnoliopsida > Asterales > Asteraceae > Flaveria > Flaveria floridana. Next base: position 8,616 of record BJCO01636962.1, read on the forward strand.
GTCAAATACCCTGATAGTCTCTATTTTGCCCTCTTTGTTTAGTACTCTAACCGGTTCACCTGTCCTCTAGTCATAATACCACAATTTGAAGTGTGGAGTGAAGTCCTGAGGCATCTCCCGTAATGGGATCTTCGACATTGTGCATGGGTGACTCCACTTCAGCACTACCTTAGGCTTCCCAGTGTTAGGATCAACTTCAGTCCTATGAACGAACCTTTTAGGTTGTTGAGGTATGAAGTTCACCCATCTGGTGTGGTGTTCTCTCTTAAGCGCCATCTCGAACCAACCTGACATCTTCCTTGGGTTGGCATACAAAAGGTCTAAACAGGCTAACCTGTTCAGCTCAAAACCGGGAAGCGTCTTCAGATCATGTGGAAATCTGAAGTACTCAATCCCCTTCTCCTTCTTCACGGCGTACACCTCTAAGTCCTCAAAATAGGCCCAACTGATGATTTTGCCTGACACCTTCTGATGTCTCTTGACTTTATACAGTTTGGTATAGGCGTTTGGCTTTGGAGGTTCTCGTTGGGCTCTCATCTCTTTCAAGCAAGCTGCCCATTCAACCTTCTTTAACTCAACATCAGCGTCTGTGGTTTGGGCTTTATCTTCCTCTTTTTCTTTCTTTTTATCTTTCTCATCAAGAGTTCCAAAAGTATCACTGCCAAATGTTTCACCCATGTCGGGGATAACATTACCCTCAGGGTCAGCGTACTCTGGATAATATTCTGATATAATATCTTCAATCTCAATCTCATCCACGCCTTGTAGCTCTTCATCACTAACAACGTCGACCTCAGGAGCATCTTTGACAAGCTCGTCTGGATTTAGTCTGAACATGTCTGCGAGCTGCTCGTCAGTTAGGTCGTGGATGGTCTCTCCCTCGGAGTGTAACTCACAGACCGTCTTACTATCCCTTACAAATCAAGAATCATTGTGAATTGAGTCTTGAATTGCTGAAGGGGAGCAATATCATAATCATCGGTCTGTTGAGTTGTATTTGTTCAATTACACAACCAACAATGTATATATTAATCATTTATCAAGACATTAAACATGAATTTTCATTAATTGCTTTAATGTAATAAACATTTTAAATACAAAAGTTTCAAAATAAATAGACTTTTAATCATTACTTTTCCCTTGGTTGCGTGTCTCTTCAGCTTGAGTAGCTGAGAAAGAGGCTCCTTGATCTTGATTTCTCTTTGTCCGCCTCTCCCATGTCAATGGGGTCGAGGCTAATGCAGTTGCATCGCCTGCCTGATCATCCTCATCATCATCCCCCTTCTTGTCTTTCCCACTTCCTCCTCTTCTCCTTCATCATCATCTTCATCTGATTCATCATCAGATGAATCATCATCATCATCTCCACCATCATCACCATCACCCTTGATTTTTAAGGGCTCACCCTTAGTACCCTTCAACCTTAGCATAAGCTTTTTGTTCTTTTTCTCCACTTCCTCGATCCGCTTTACGGATGCCATCAATAGATCATTTTGGGTCGTCAGGGCATGGTGAGCTCGAGCTAACGCTCTCTCATGAGCAGCATTCTTCTCTGTCAACTGTGCTATCTGCTTGCCTTGAGCGTTGTTAACCGCTATCAGCCGATTCATCTGATTTGCCCTCGGATCATCTATAGCTAGCAGCTTGAGCACCAGCCTGTTGAGGCTTGCCAACTGCTCCTCTAACCCAACAGTGGGTAGAGTCGATCCCTGTGGAGGTGGGATCCGGGTGGATGTGCCAGGCTGGAGTATAGACGGTGTAGTGGTGGCTGTGGTGTATATGGGCGTGGGGATGGAAGTGGGTTGTGGTGGAACAGATGTGGGTATCGTGGGTGAGCTAGGTGTGAATGTATGAGTGGTGGTGGGAGTATTAGTGGTGGTGGCTGGGATGGTAGTAGTGGTGGCTAGGGTGGTAGTAGGGTGAGGAACAGTGGTGGTGGCAGTGGCTGTGGTGGTGGCTAAGGTGGAAGAACTGACCAACACGAATCTCTACCTCTTTCCCTTCTTGCCAAAGGGTTATGAAATTTGTTTCCTCCTGGAACCCTTGGCAATTAGGGCTCCCCCTGAGCGGATCGGCTGGTCGGGTGTATATAATGGGTCTGTGACATCGGCATCACCACCCTCAGAACCAGCCTGGCATCCTCCAACCTCCTCCTTTCCCTTCTCGGTAGCCACAACTCGGCTACCGACTCTCCTAGTGAGAGGCTCATCATCCCACTCCTCCTCTTCATCTACCATGAAGACCCGATGGATGGCAGCTTGCTCAGATCCACCGGGAGCTGAGGAACCACTCTGCTGAGGTGGTGGAGAGATAGTAGACGTGTCGGTGGCTCGTGGTTGACTTGAGCCAGCATCTCCACCACCCTGACCATCATCTTGGTCATCATCATCGTCATCTTCATCATCCTGAACCACAATGAGCTCGACATTAGAATCACTGTTATCGTGACGCCACTTCTTTCGAGCTGGCGCGATGTAGTCCACGTTGACCAAATGACCGAATAATCTCCTAACCTGGGGATTCACCTGCTTCCCCCGTAACACCTTCATCCGTCCCAATATGGTGTCATCCATAACCTCCATAGACACCACATCATCCTTCTCCTTGGGCAAGTGAGGAAGCTTCTTATCAACGATCATTTGAATAAACCTCAGGTACATACAGAAGCCCTCCTTCCCTTTAGCCTTTATGCTCTCTGGCAGGTGTGTGAAGAACAAACGTGAGAAACTGAACGGGTGGTTCAGTACCAGTGCAACGAATGCATTCTAGATTTGGTCGCTCATCTCATCGAATCCTCCACGCCGGGAGGCAATGCACTTAAGGATCACATGTGCCAGGTACTTGAACTGTGGGCACATGTTGCTCTTGTTTAGCACGCCGGCATTGATGTCACCGGCGTACTTGATCCTTAAGAAACATCCCCGAACAGTCAGGGGATGTAGCTTGGTTGGGTAGGCTCCATCTCACCGAAATCCAAGATCCTACGGAAGTCATCTTCCCCGATATCGATGTCTTGTCCGAAGATAGAACTTCGGATACGGTATGGCTTAGCAGAGCAATCTACAACAGCATTCTCCCAGAATGTCTGTTGCAATGAGCGATAAGGTGTGCACGGAGTAGAAATGGCTCTGTAGATCCTCGATCGTCTAAGAAAAGCAATGTTCCCAGCAAACTCTGAAGCGCTCCGGAAAGTAGGATCGAGGTAAGCACGTATATTGTGCTTAGTGCTCCTGGTCCATCTGTCAGCCATGTTGCTGCAACACAAGTAACAAATACGTTAGATCCGTTCATAAAGATGGACATTTGAATTAGAACAGATTGTGTATAACTGATTCAATCGTATGATTTAACTACACGACTGAGCTCAGTCATACGATTGAGCCTACAACTGAACTTAGTTGCATGCTATGCCATGTGGTTGAGTCCATCATGCGACTGAGTCACCGATTGATTCAATCGTCCGATTGAATCGTGCGTCTGGCTCAATCGTGCGACTGAAGTTCATCAGCATGTCTTTTCGCATCTGCACTGTTCGAGTCCAAAACTTTGAATCTCTGTCGAAACAGTCATTTACACTTAGAGATTAGGTTCATTAGACACGCAAGGACCCAATTTTACACTTATTATCTCTTAAATGCACGTTTAGGTTCATTTTAGTGTTCTATTTTAGGGTTTTAAGTCTCGGTTCTTGTTTTAACCCATTTGGACAGTTTGGTTCAATTAATTATCCTCATTAGTCATGATTTCAGTCTCATAGTACCTGTAGATGGACAATAATCGGTCAGTAATGTGCGAATCGGTCAATAACGGACACAAATTTGAAAAAGGTGGGTTGGGCAGTCGGCGGTTTTTGAGAGTTTTTGAAATCAAGTGGAAGGTCACGACCGACTGAGCCCCTTTTTTTACTGGTTTGTTTTTCAGTCGTGCGACTAGACCCATACGCATGATTCATTCGTGCGACTGAGGTTCAGTCGTATGACTGAATTAAACTTCTTCAGCCAGTCGTACGATTGGTTCGTTCTTGTGATCCAATCGTATACTTTGACCCATACTCATGGTCCAATCATGTTATTTGCTCATACTCATGGTCCATTCATGCGATTGGTCCATACTTGTGGTCCAATCCTGTGATTGGCCCATACTTATGATCCAATCGTGCGATTGGCTCATTCTTATGAGTTTGACTTCACTTTTCCCAACCTTTCAAAACTTGACTTTTATATATAACATTATGACCATTGATCATCTCAGACATGATCCTTTTAACTGAAAACTTTTGATCACCTCAGACGTGATCCTTTAATCAAAACTGTTTGATCATCTCAGATGTGATCCTTTTACTTGAAAACCATTTGATCACCTCAGACGTGATCCTTTTAACTTTAACACCTTGTGATCACCTCAGACGTGATCCTTTTATTTTAAAACCTTGTGATCACCTCAGACATGATCCTTTCAACATTCCAGAAACAAGCTTTTATCAGGTTAACGTTAGGTTCAATTTGTGACATTAACAGATTTCCTCTTGTTACATAGTCTGATGACGACTCGATACAGACACAACTAAAACTAAGAAAAACTTCAAAACAAACTGAATTAAGACAATCTTTTTGTATTTTTCATGTGAGGTGGATTGAAAACATTTTAACTTTCCATAAACAATTTCTCCCCCCGGGCAGAATAGCCTCAAGCATTTTCATCTCATCTAGAAGGATTCTTATGGAATCATACAGGCATAAACATAATCATTTGGAACCTTTTATAATTACTTAGATACAGAAAATGTTATATTCACCAATCACAGAGTCTTATTCATCTAAGAGTCAGTAGCACTAACAGGAAATCATGCTAGAACTGTTATGTAACACACATTGATTTTGACCATCGGGGAATGCTGCCATGATGATTGTCAGTATATTTGTTTACCTAAATCCATACATAGATTTTTGACATACATTGGTGATTATTTAGGTTTATTATTTCAACAAGCATTTGTGGATCCCACACTTATATGGTAATCAACTTTCCTCGGGAGATTTTTGAGCGGTCTATGGGTTTTGACAAGAAGAAACTATTCTGAGAGCTTTCAAAGAGATGCCAAGCCTCAGGTCAGTGCCATTGCATAGCAGAGAGGCGCAAACAACAATGAATTCTAGAATATTTAGATTGTGCTTATTCTTAGGTCCGTGCCATCGCACACCAGAGAAGCATACAACCTATCTTCTTGTTAGAGCAATTTTATTTAACATATAACCCACTAACAACATCAGTCATTAGCTTGATTGCTTTTCACATTTTTCTTGCAGTTTGCTCAATTTTTTGGTCGTCCGCACACATTTTTGGCGTTCGTTTTGCTCTTCATTATTGGAAATCCGTTGATTGTGTTAACCAGGGATGAGATGGACACCTGCAGCCTGTTGAATTATTTAGTTTCACATTTGTTCACCAATGAAGTATACTAGTCTATTGTGTTGAATCTACCGACATATCATATGATGGATTAGCAGCCCCTGGATCTACTTTCTCAATGTGGCCACAGTAGCAGACAAGCTTACTATTATTTTTCAACTCATTAGGCTTTGACTTCTTAAACTTATAATTTTCTGTAACTTTTACTATAACATTTTAGAAAATTTAAATCTTTTTGGTATCCCAAACAACTCAATGCCTGTGTACTATTATTTTCCATTAACTTGAATCGATTTCACAGATGTGATGTCTTTGCTTTTCAGCTTATCTGTCCGCCCTCTTTTTTTTGAGTAATTAAATACTAACTACTAAAACTAAAACTATTCTCCCTCTAAAATTCTAAAACCAAAAATCTTTTTGTGTTTCTGAATTTTTAACGACAGAAAGATTAAAAGAAAATAAAGAAAAATAAAAAAATAAAACATAGAGTCGGACTATGAACTTGATTCGTCTGGAATCACATCAACTTTCTTTTTAACGCCATTGACCTATAATAGATACTGATCGAGGTTTATCAAAAGCTTTTGTGTAGAGGTTGGCACGATGGAAATCCGTGTTTATTATAACAACATCGATTAATTGTTTTTCAAAACAGTCATGTATAAAGTGATATTTAATACCGATGTGTTTAGTTTTGGGGTGTTGGACCAGGTTTTTGGTGACAGCAATAGTAGTAGAATTATTAACAAACATAGGAGTGTTAGAGAATTTCAAACCATGGTCCCGCATTTGCTGTTGAATCCAGATGATTTGTGAACATCAACTTGCTGCAGCAATGTAATCAGCTTCACATGTTGACAGAGCAACAGACGTCTGCTTCTTACACTACCAGGTGACTAATCATCTTCCAAAGAACTGACATCTGGCAGATGTTGACTTGTAATTCATTTTGCAACCACCGTATTTTGAGTCACTATACGCTGTAAGCTCAAAGTCATCATCATGAGGATACCACAACCCAAGTGTTGGAGTACCCTTCAGATAACGAAAGATCCTTTTTACCCCAGTCAGATGATTTACTTTTGGTTTTACCTGATATCTGGAACAGAGACACGTGGCATACATAATATCAGGACGTGAAGCTGTGAGGTACATGAGAGATCCAATCATTCCTCGATATATAGTGGCAACAACCAGATCACCATTTTCGTTGGGTGCCACATCATGGTTCGTGGCAAGTGGAGTATCTGCAACTGTTGCATTTTCCATTTTGAACCGACTAAGGATATCTCCAACATATTTGGTCTGATGCAGGAAGATTCCTTTTGGTGTCTGATCAACCTATAAACCGAGAAAGAACTTTATCTCTCCCATGGCACTCATTTCAAATTCGGCTTTCATCACCGATTCAAATTTTTTACATAATGCTTCGTTCTTGGAACTGAAGATTATGTCATCCACGTATATCTGCACCAGTAGTAAATCACCGTCTTTTTCTTTGATGAACAACGTGCAGTCAATTACACCTCTGCGAAATCCATGTTTCAGCAAATGAGTGGAGAGTTTCTCATACCAGGCTCGAGGGGCTTGATGGAGCCCGTACAAAGCCTTATCTACTTTGTACACTCTATCCCGATGATAAGGATCCTCGAATCCTTTGGGTTGACTGACGTACACTGTTTCACGGATATCACCATGAAGGATTGCACTTTTCACATCCAATTGATAAACTTTGATCTGCATAAAGGATGCATAGGCTAGGAAGATTCTAATTGCTTCCATCCTGCCACTGGTGCAAACACTTCATTGTAGTCAACTCCTTCAACTTGCCTGAACCCTTGAACTACCAGTCTAGCCTTGTTTCTGATTATGACCCCTTTGTCATCCTTCTTACACCGAAGAACCCACTTAGTGACAATTAACTTTGCACCTTTTGGTCTATCGACAAGAGTCCAGACACCTAACTCCTTGAACTGTAGGAGTTCTTCTTACATGGCAGCTACCCTTGCCTCATCCTTTAAGGCCTCACTTACATACTTGGGCTCAACTTGAGAAACAAAACGTCGATATGCCCCATCATGTATGTATCCCTTTTCCATGACAGCAACATAATCAGCTGAGTAAAGCTGATTTCTTGTATGAACTTCCGAGAGCATATCCCCGATGATGTTGTCCAGGGGATGATTCACGTTGATCCTAGTTCCGGGAGTTATAGGAACTGCTACTTCATCATTTAGGTTTGGAATCACAGGTTCAGCATCTGTAGCTGTTGAAGGACTGGGTTCAGAGGTTCTAATTACTTCAGGATCTGCTGCAGGTGTACTTTCAGCAGTGGGAACCTATTCTTCCTGGTTCATATTTTCAGGTTCAGCATCTTCATCATCAGAGGAATCACTTATCTCTAGTTCTACCGCTGAAGACCTAGTAGAACCTTCAAATGGAGCCAATGATGTCGAGTCTCGAGTAGGGGTGTTAAGAATATCGTACATCATGTGAGTAGACAACTCATCATAAGGTAGATTGAAGGATTTAAAAAATCCATCATAGTCAAAGAAAAAGGAAGGTACTTTTCCCGCGGGGGGGGGGGGGGGGGTTGTGTATCTTTGTACATCAATGTTGCACCACACTTCTACCTGACTAGTTGAGTTATTGTAAACCCTTTTACCTGGTATACTGTATCCAAGGAAGATACCTTCTTCTGCTTTCTCGCAGAACTTCCCAGTCTGATTTTTCTTTAGCAGCATGCAGGGTGTGCCAAATGATTCCAGATACTCTAAATTGGGTTTACGTTATTGGAGCAACTCATAACAAGTTTTTCCATGACGTTTGACCACTAAGACCCGATTTAGTGTATAGCATCCATTAGCCACTGCCTCGTTCCAGAATTGAACATGTAGTTTTGAGTCAGCTATCATTGTCCTTGCTGTTTCTATCAAGCTACTATTTTTTCCGTTCAGCAACGCCATTCATCTGTGGAATGTCAGCAAAACTTAATTGATGAACAATTCCTTTCTCACGACAGAATGCCTCCATCCACTGATTCTTGAATTCTGTCCCGTTGACTGAACGTATTTTCCTAACTTTCAGCTTGAAGAGTGACTCCAATGTTGTAACAAGATGTTTGAATGATTCAAATGTCTCTGACTTTGCTTTTAGAAACATCACCCAAGAGAATCTTGAGTAATCATCCGTCACCACGAAGCAGTACCAATCACCAGCCTCTTGGTGCTGACAGGGCCAAAAAGATCCATATGTAGAAGCTTAAGAGGAATCTCGATAGATGAACTTTCTTTGACTTGTGAGACTTCTTTGTCTATTTACCTTTCTTGCATGCTATGCAGAAGTCTGGAAGCTGGAAGTTCTTGACAGTAACTCCATCCACCAAATCATTCTTAATCAGATGGTTCGCCTTCTTAGGATTGATGTGTCCTATTCTCCTGTGCCAGGAAACTGAATCCCTTTCAGTTGCTTTTGACAAGAAGCACTAAGCAGTAGACTCAGTAGTGGAGGCTTTTGATAGGTCCAAGACATACAGGTCGTTATATCTTGAAGCCGACATTAGAACTTCCTCCTAGGGGATAACATACTCCTTCTTAAGTATGTAATACTTCTTGTTGTCAAACATAACCTTAAAGCCCTTATCATAAATTTAAGAGACTCAAAGCAAGTTGTTTTGCAATTGCTAAATGTAGTTGACCATGCAAAACTTTACCTTCTCGTTTCCCACTTCTCCTTGGGCGGTGATATATCCTCCTTTGTTGCCTATGAACGATACATGTCCCCCTTTAATTGGCTTGACGTTGAAAAGGAGTGACGAATTCCCGGTCATGTGCCTGGAAGCCCCACTATAAACAATCCAGGTATTACTGATAGCGCTGTAACGAACAACCTGCATAAAAAATGGAAATTATTAGTTCAGGTTGGGGACCTAAGCCTTTACTGGCTTGGGTTTCCGAGAGATATCACTCATGAAGAACTCAACCCACTGACCTTCAGAGGACGAGGACACATCTGTCTTCTTCTTGTCCTCACCGTCAGACACGTTACTTGATTTTTCTTTCCATAAACTAGTTTTGTGTAAGGCCTGTTTGTGGTAAACAAACGACTGGCTTATGGTATAAACTTTTGGATCACTAATAGTCCTAGGTTTAGCCTTAGGCAACACAGCTTCGCTTTGAGCTTGTCTATGTTGACTTTGGTGTCTTGGAAGAGTATTAGATCTATTTTTGAAAAATCTTGGTTTTTCATCAAAAAGTTCAAATTTTCTTTTGGGTGTCTGATAATGAGGACAATATGGAGAAATATGTCCTCGTTTTCCACAGTTAAAGCAGGATCTTCCTTCGACAGGTGGGGGAGATCTTCTGTGAGGGGTTGAGTCTGGTCGGGAGCTGGTCTGTGTCTTATCCTGCTTAGATGCTTCACATTCTTTAACAAATTGAATTGTTTTGACATTTTGAGCACATTTTTTATTATTTACACGTTTAGCATTTGTTGGTTTAGCAGTTTTAGGTTCTGACTTAGATGTTTGTGAACCTGACCCAACACTATCTTTTTCAACTTTAACGCACAAATCCTCTTTAAGCATCTTATTTTTCAATCCCGAAGTAGTATCCTTCTGTTCAGTGACAGAATGCACAGTTTTACCAGTGGACTCTGGATCACTGATCAGAGGAGTAGTCACCACATGATCCTTAATCGGGTTATTATTAATTGGTTTACATTTAGTATTCAAAAGGATTGCATGTGGTGGTGGTACTACTTTATATCCTAGACCTTCCCCACCGTTTCTTTCTTTCACTAAGATCTGAAATATATGAGAGGAACTTGCTACACTATGTAGTTTTTGTTTTAAAGATTCAACATCGACTTGCAAAACTGCTTTTTCCTTTCTAGTTTCCTCTAAAGAATTTAGATAGAACTTAATTTCATTTGATTGATTTAGGACAACAACCTCGGTTTCCTCTAGCATTTCAATCTTTTCTTTAAAACTGCACTCATTTTGTGTTAAAACGTGGTTTGCTTCAGTGCACAGTTTTAAATCATTTACTAGATTATCATTATGTTCTAATAACCTAGCAAATTTTAAGTCAATGATTTGTCTAAATTTATCACATTCAGCACAAGCATGTTTAGCAAATAATTCGCCTTTAGAGTATACCTATGTGGAACTTGACGAATCAGCCATAAAAGTAGAGTCAGAATCTTCAATGACTAGAGAATCTGAGTCTGCAGCATTCAGCTCTTCTTCCACAATATGATCAACAACATCGATGGCTTCTTCAATATCTGAACTTGCGTGCTCAGCTATGATTTCTCCCTCGCTTGCAGATCCGTCATCCAAATCATCAACCTGTGCTACATTGGACTCTCCCTCAGATACGAAGCTGAACGACCAGTCTTGTCCTTCATCGCCTTGAGCAACCATAGATTTTTACTCTTTCCTTGATGATGCCCCAATCTTCTCTTTATCTTGATGGTTGAATGAAGGAAAAGGGTTTCCATTGTCTGTCTTCTTTGGTTTTACACATTCACGTTTAATGTGCCCTCTTTCACCACAGTTGAATCACGTGACCTTGGTTTTATTAAACCCAAATGTAGTATCTTTAGTAGCAACCAGGTTCTGCCCCATCTTCTTCACAAACTTCTTAGTCCATCTAACAGCACTGGCTAAGGCCCACATGATATCCATGCGCTCCAACTCACTTTCATCCACCTGCTCGTAGTCCTCATCAGCTAGATGACTGTTTCCAATCATGCCAGCAACTAACCCATCATAAGACTGCACAACTGCTACTAAAAGATCCATGTGGTCTTTGGCAACTTCCACAGTCACATTACCGAGGTTCTGGGTCTTCAGCTTGGTAGTATTGGAATCAGGAACTATGTATTGGGTTCCAGATGAACACAATGCTTCACTTCCCGAGGAACTGCTTTGGGAAGTAGTAGATGAATTAGACACAAATGCTGTTTGTAACGGTGCGCCTGATGTTGCTGTGTAGGAACCGAGTTATACTGTGAAGGATTCTGTGCATAGGATCCTTTCTTTGACTTGTATTTCAGTCTCAGTTCCTTTTCTCTTAACTTCAAGATAAAGTAATTTATGTCTAATGTGGCAAGAGTGTCATTTTGTCTTAGATTAGACACAAACGGATCCCATTTGTCTGGCAGACCATCAGCAAAACTAGAAACTTTGTCTTCCATAGAGGTGGTCACACCATGAGTACGCAGTTCACTCATCAAATGATAGAACCGATCAATGATATCATCCAAGCTCTTATTTCCAATTGGTGAGAAATTATCAAACTCCTTTTTGAGAGCTTTGGCCTTCAGCGCCTTTAGGGTTTCATTCCCATCATATCTCTTTTCTAACGCCTCCCACGGCTTCTTCGACTATTTGTTTTTAGAGAATTGATGGAATATGTCTTTAGGTATCGATTGGATCAATAGTGGATACGCCTTCTTTTCAGCGTTATGTAGAACTTTCTGAGCTTCATTCATACCCGTCAAGGTCAACTTCACCCCATTAGCACTGACTGGTACAGTATAACCAGTCTCTATAGAAGTCCAGATTGGGGTCAACTCCATTCAAGTAAATCTCAAACCGCTGTTTCCACTGAGGATACTCATCCAGCGTCAACAACTTTGGTGGTTTGTTGTGATTCCCAATCTCATTCTCTAGAAGAAGAAGATTCTGGATACGAGAGTCTTTACCGGCAGTAAAAACAGCAAACTGATCCTCCATTTCTTAAACTTTAACAAACCTGAGGCAGGACAGATTGACTTGTGCGATTGAACAAGGCGACTGGGTCAATCGTGCGATTAAAGGATGCGAATGGCTTCAATCGTGCGATTGGATTCAGTCGTGCGAATGAGGAGTACAATTCAACCGACTGGAATAGCTTAACCGTGCGAATGAACTATGCGAATGAATTCAATGGTGCGATTGAACTATACGAATGAGATTCAGTCGTGCGATTGAGCTAATCGTGCGACTGAGGCTGCTGTTGCGGGAAAAAGTCGAATTTTTGCGACTGAGGCTGCTGGTTCATTTGTTCGTATGGTCCATAAGTATAGTCCATTAGCATGAATAACCACTTGACTAAGTTGAACACATTTCTGAATCATTATTGACTCAGAACTATGTACAACAACTTCAAACCTATATATAATGTTCATCAATATAAGCAATACCAATTACAATATGAATATGATATAAATAAAGAAAATTCAACATCAAAACTCAAATCATATTTCATTAAACATTGTTATTAAATATGTGTAAGAAATTAAAGACATTTATATTAAAGAACATAAACTAGGTACAATGTATCAACAATCATTTACCTTCACAACCACACAACCCATCTCAATCAGATCAACAAACTTTGTCTTCTCTTTTGAGAGACATTGATTCTTTATTTCAAGAACATACCAGTCAGCAAGAAGAAGTAGGCATATCTTCTCCGTATGAGCCTATTCAAGAAGAACATAGTGCTCATGTTGAACAAATGAGAGCTGAAGAGCAAGAAAGTGAAATTCCTACAGAGGAAGAAATTGAATACTCAAAGGTGTTCATATTCACTGAGTATAACAAACTGATTGAAAAGTCAAACAACATAGCTAGAAAGCATAAGGACAAGCTGAAAAGTAAAGATGAAGAAATAGAGAAGTAAAGTCAGATCAAACAGCTCAAAAGTTGATTGTTTAATTGCTAGAACAACAACTCAAACAAGCAAAAGAAGAGCTGAAAGTGAAAGATCAAAATTTAAGTAGTGCAAGACTGGATATTGCATACTTAACAGAACAACAGATTCAAAGGATTTGATGGTTGATGAACTTAAAAGCATAATTTCTTCTCAAAATGAAGAAATTGAAAGATTAAATAGAGAATTAGAGCATACAAACACTCTACTAAATGAGGAAGAACATCCAGAAGGTCAAGAGCAAGACCATAGTGATGAGTTTGAAGAACAAATTTTGACTCAAGCTGAAGAAACAATTCCTAAAGAGTCTAAAAAAACAATCATCATTTATGAGGAACCTTATTCAATGGATCAGCTCTTTGAAGAATCAAATCCATCTGAAAGCATGCACTATTCTCCAATCTTAAGACAACACTTTCATACACAAACAATGGAAACAAGCATTGTCCCTGTGGACCCATTGCCAGACAAACAAAAGGTGTTAATCAAACAATTTTCTGAAAGTTTGAAAGATCCATCCAAGGATCAAGCATCATCATCATCTGAGCCTACTGTTAAAACTTATGAGAGAAAGAGAAAGAGGTTGTATTTAGCCTCTTTGCTCAAAGGAAAACAACCAGAGGTTGAACAAGAAAAACCTACATCTCCTCCTCTTAAGTTTTTGAAAGTTAAATATGATCTAGTTAAGGTAGATGACCCACAACAAACAACAAAAACATCTACACTTGAGGAAGGGGTGATAGACCAAAGCCTTGATCAACAACATGAATCCACCATTATTCTTAGTGATTCAGATGAGGAAGAAGAGGAAAGAGATGAAGATGAAGTGATGCAAAACATTCAAGAGCTTTTCGCAGATGATTCTCAAACTTTGATGGGGGATTTAATTGACTATAAGAGGGTTTCCTTATAACTCATTTATACATCTTAACTTGTCTGAGGTTAAAGACTTGCTCAAAGACTTTCAAGAAGTCATGAAGATGAAAAAGAGCAAACATACAAGAAATATAAGGAAATTAAGGATAAACAAGAACTTGAAAATATTTACCAAAAGACCCTCAAATAGAGAAGATGACCTACCCCCCAGGTTAAAGGCTAGTTGTGTCATACAAGAATACCTTACAGGTCATCTGCAGGGAGATCTTTATCGTAAATGAAAGATATGGCAAAACAAATATACAACAACATGCTGGTAAATGCACTTAAGCCACAGATATTCAGACCTCATCCTGCATCTTCTCTATGCACTTATCATCAAGCTCCACCTGAACAACATGCTATTGAGGAACCCAGACAATTAATGCCTCATAGGCTATGGCCTGACGGCAATGAAGTAAGAGAGATGATCAATGAGAAAACAAACTTTGTCAAGCTCTATGACAAAATTACTCTTACAGCAGATGCCAATGAAAGAATGATTATGGCATGGAAATATGATGAAATCTAGGATGCAGTACTGATTAAGAGAGTATCTGGACTTGTCCAGCACATATCATACATATCTCAATTAGGATCATTAAGTTATGAAGATAGATTGGACCTAATGCAATTGAGAATGGTCAATCACACAAACAATCCCAGAGGAGCTAATTTTTATCATATTTTAAGAGCATACATGAACAGACAACATCATGAAATGAAAACCAAAGCTGACAGAGAAGATAAGTTGCCTATTGAAAAACTTAGAAAAAAGAAAAAGTCAACAAGAAAACAAAAACAAATCAGTGAAGAATCATCTTCTCAGATTGGTTCTGATATCTTGGAAAGGATAGGTTACCCTCTGAGGCCATCAGAATTCATATTGATTATGAAGAAAATTGATGGCAATCAATACCAACATCGAATTACAAGATGGTAGTATGATGAGACCAACTTTGAAGTGGTGTTAGAGAGAAACTTAAAGGCAAAGTAGCAGCTGATATAAGGCTCTTTGATCCAGTAGAGATAAAGCTACATCATCCATCTTATGTTTCATTCTTGAAAACCAAGACATTCCCAGCAATAGAGGATGTGTTATGCAAGGGTGATTGCTGCTATTTCATACACATGCTAAGGATTTTGGGCACTGTGTATGTAAATACTGCTCTCAAACACAGATTAGAAATAAATTTGCAACCCTTAACACACGTAGAGGGAATAACAGGAATGAGAATCTCGGAAGTCAATAATCTTAAGATTTTGAAAGGAAATCATGGTTTAACCACTTTGGTTAGCAACATTGATGTGCAAAGTCTAGAGAAATCTTCTTTGGAGCAGCTTGTTCATCTAACAATAGAAATCAAATATGATGATCAGAAGGCTGTTGTTGACTATTTTGTGGAACACATAGTCAACTGTAGAAATACTTAAGAGATCACTCATTTTTCTGAGCAAGTCAAGGAAGCTCAACAAGATTAAGCAACAGAAAAGGATGTGGAAGAGTGTATGAAAACATCTGAAGAAATTTAGAAGAATGCAAAAGAAGCTGGACCTTCTCACTCATAAGAGGTTTCTAACATACAAATAGACAAAACATACAATCAAACAAGTCTCAACAAACAAACAAGTATGACAAATAATGTCAAAGCAAACATTCAAGTAGATCTAATTACATCTATGTAATTAGCAAAACATACATATTATCATATATTACATCTATGTAATTAGCAAAACATACATACAATCATACATTCATACGTATAATTAGCAAAACATACATGTTATCATACAATAAGTCATAAAATCAGAACATACAGTTAATCATACAATCATACATAACATACAAATATGCAATCAAACATTATAAGTCAAACACACAGCCATTATAGTCAGTTATATCAAACACCAACACACAGTGTTATTAACATACAAAATATTAACAAACAAACTCAAAGTGATGGCCGCATCATCCTTAAGGGGAGTATTGTTAGACTTACAATCCTTAAGGTATCTTACAAACGGAAAACTTACATATGATAGACATGTTATAGGCTGACATAAAGCCTGTATAAAAAGACTAAACTACCCTGATAACTATATCCAAATACTAGTCTAAGTACAAAAGTCTTCATCAACATTTGTGGTTGAACATCCGTATTAACTAATACGGATGCCTTGGGCTTCATCAGCATTTCTTGATTGTCTTCAGCATTAAGTGTTTGGTCATCAGCATTGAAAAATACGGATGAACAAAGACTTGTCAGCATTTCTTTGTATATCCGCATTGGTGAGTGCGGAAGAACAAATACTCATCCATATTTGTTCTATCTGTACGCATTTGTACATGTGGAAGAACAAATACTTGTCAGTATTTGTTCTTTGGGCATCCGCATATACAAATACGGATAGCCAACACTTGACCTTTTATCTTTCCTGTATTTCTTCTTGGACTTGTGGGATTTTTCCAACTGAACAACCATCAACCACCACTTGAATTGGCATGTACGATCCTTTCAGGGTCCAACATCTTTGACTTTTCTTCAGAAGAGCAGCTTTGTCTTTGGAAAACCATTTCTGTAGTACATCAAAATCTTCTAAATGTTGTTTTTTGTTTGCACCAGCCTCATATGATCCAACAAACTCCCCCTAGGTTAATACTACCAAAACTTCACTTCTTTCTACTTCTTAAAGTCTTCAACACCAGGGAAGGCATATATTTGTCTGTCTCTTTGCTCTTCCCTGACGTGGTGGTGAGGAGCTTGTACAAGTTATTCGTAGATAATAAATCTAGTCTGTTTCTCTTAATGACATGTACTCTTTGTTGTGTCCCTCTGAAGAGAGTTAGTTGATGGGAATGGTAATCATATTCCCATTTAACTATAGGATCCAAAGTTAGACCCTCAACCATCTATAGGAATGTTCTTCCTTTTGTGGTTGCTCCTTCTTATTCTTCCTTTGCTCTCTTCTTCAACTCTTCTTTAGTTTTGGCTTTCTTTGTAAGCTCAATAAGATGATAACTGCTCAGATGATTTGTTGGACCAAAAGAACCAATGAGCCAAGATCAGGAAAACCTCTAAGTCCCACATGACATCACAACAACTGCTGAAGACCTTCATCAGCAGTTTGACAAAGTCTGAAGAATCAACAGCTGAAGATTAAAGATCTGAAGTACAACAGCTGAAGATCCCAAGTGCTGAAGATCAACAACTGAAGAACTGAAGACCTGAAGATCAACAACTGACGCACAAAGTCTGAAGACAAGTGCTGAAGCTTCAGAGTTTGTCACAACAGCTGAAGAAGTCTTCTTCAGTTGTTGTGATGGTTTTTCTTTTCAGTTGT
>BJCO01636965.1:0-11508 GCA_018326465.1 Flaveria floridana
TTTCAAATCATCTCCTTGTAAACCATCTTCAGGGTAGGGTTCTTGAGAATCTTTAGTATATATAAAACCCTGTCAGGCCCATCAGTGGTTATTGGAATGTATGGTCCTTTTTCAATTGATTTCCAAAGATCAGTGTCAATGGAATTCAAATGGTGTTTTAATCTAAGTGACTAATTTTTGAAATCAGCTCTATTTTTCAGCTTAGGAACTATATTTTCTGAGTCTTCTGATTTCACCATCTTTATATTTTTTTTTGATTTTAAATTTTCTGATTTTTTTAAATTTTTATTTTTTTTTAAATTTCTAAGTATTAAGTGAAGATGTTCCTGAACAGTAAAGAAACGTCTCAATAGTTGAGAAACTTCTGAGTTTGAACTAGAACCGTCTAAGGGATTGCCTTAGAAAAATTTTCAACAACCGCCTAAAGTAGAAAAGTCTGAACAGTTGAAAAACGTCTGAACAGTTGTCAGACGTCTGGTAGTTTCAACCGTCCATACAGTTCTGATGCATCTAAACAGTTATGAACCATCTAGAATTACTTAAGCTCAAACAGTAGCAAAACTCCTCAACATTTGTCAAACGTCTGATTGAAAGCCGCCTACACAGTGGTAAAACGTCTAAACAGTGATCAAACGTCTAAAACGGGCAATTTTCAGCGGCTCTCAACCCTCATGCGTCACATTCATCATATTCTTATGAATGTAACGAACTAAATTTTTCTGAAATCGTCAAAACTTGATGAATTGGATCGAAATCTTCCAATTAAGTAGGTTTAATGCCGATTAACAATCTTCTTTTTTCAATTTCCTTGATTATCAACAACAAATCAGTGAATCTTTCAAATTTCAGTTCGACAAAGTTGAGAACTTTTTGAACCAAATTTTGACTATTCTCTGAAATTTGATGATTTCGACTGCTAATTGTGATTCAATTCATGTTTATAATGATTAAACATAACTGAAAACCACAATATTTCAATTGAATTGCTAATCAATCACAGAATCAAGTGAATTTTGAGTTTTCAAAGTTCGATAAAAACTCAAATCACTCAACCAATAGCTTTGATACCATTTGATAGGATCAAATGTATAGATCTATGATGGTATTAATTAACTATTCAATGAAAAACAAAATCAAAGTAATCAAATCAAAGCACAATATTAACAAAATTCAATGAGTTATTGATATAAAGCAAAGACAATTACAAAGAGTGTAAGCAGATTATCGTCTCTATAATCTACACAAGTCTATGCTATATATACTACCAATAAACACAAAATGGAACTAACTAATTACAATACTAGTCCCTATACTATTACAAAAGACAAAAAGACACATAAAGACAAAATGTTAATCTTTAAAGAAGTATTAACATCAAACCCTTATGCCTTGTAACCTCTGAACCAAAGCTTGTAATCTGATTATAAATGGTTTATAGAACTCTTAATAACCTGTTTTGAAAGTTACAAAATGATTTGGTAATGTTTAAGCACGATCCATAATGTTTTACACGTCTATAATAGGTTAAAATGGTGAAATCACCTATCTACAACTTATACTTGGGTTATATGTTAAAACCGTGAGTTAGTATTATTACTTCAGTAAGTTTTGTGTGTTTTTAGGTGCATACGGTGATGTTAATGGCTAAAAATAATAAAACTAGGGATGTGTGGGTATTTTGAGCTTATTTTGGGATCTGAAAGGTGGTAAAATAACTTAAAAATAAGAGAACTTAGATTTTAACCATTTTAAAAAGAATTCCAGGCTCTAAAAGGGTTAACAAAGTGTTTTAGATCAGATTTGTTGATTAAATGGTCAAAGGACAATTTAAAAAGTAATTTTTAGTTAAAAACGGGTGTTAACCGGGTAACGTTTAAAGGAAAACCTTGAAAATAAAATGATAAACCAAAAACCTGTGCAAATTATGTTATTTCAGTAATTTGAGACCTTTATGACTTGAAAATGGTGAAAAATTGGTTAAACACGCTTATGAACGGTCGGTTCCGCATAAAAACGAGTTTAAACGGGTTAAACCTAAAAACGAATCTTTCAACTAAAAGAGGCTTAAAATACATTCTCAACAGATTGTAAACTTATAAAAAAGTCCTTAAATATATATTTAAAGGCATAAGACTAAAGATATAGTAAATTAACACTTAACCGTTAAAAACCTTCGGTTTTACCGTAACCGGTAACGTAAAAAGTAAAAATTCTACACCCGAACCTAAATTCTGAAAAATTTGGAGTTAACTTATTTAAAATGACTTACTTAATTCCAAAAATCTATTATTTGGCCATAAAAGTCAATAAATGGAAAGAAGCAAACTTTAGGGTAGAAAATATAAATTCTAGAAACTTGGAGGACTAAACCGTAACTTTTGCCAAATTCATATAAGCCGACCCCTTAAACTAATAATCATTTGGTGAACTAAAACTAAGTTGCATAAATGATCCAACATAGTAAAACATGTATTTTTCCTTAAGAAACCCAAACTTACTATAAAAGGAAACTTTTTATACAAGCCTTAGCAAATCAAAATCTAATTGGACATTTAACCTCATGGCACACCTAGTGCACCTTCCATAACCTTAGAATCCATGGCTTATCACTTAAAGCTTGATTATATGGAGCGAGACTTGAAACTTTTCCCGGTACATGAAGAATCCTTTGCCTGAATCTTAAGGTGAGTTCTAGTGACCCCCTTTTTACTACTATTTTAGGATGAAGCATGCTCTGTTTAAATTGAACTATTTCTATGCTATATTATGATTCTATATGTTGTGGAAATGTTGATACCTACTGATACTTGCATCATAGTCATTAATTCTTGTGTGAACTGCTTGTTTTACATGAGTAGATCTACTTGGGGAATCCCCCACAAACAGTGCCTTCCATGATGAACGAGAAGGGTACCACACTGAGATCCTCCGGGGTCATTTGTGGCATGTAACGGGCTTTATAAGATACTATAGTGGACCGTCCGGAAGGTATGCTACACTAGTTTGAGGCTCAGTTCTTCCTTCGGGATTAACCCGTATCACTTAACTTTTGAAGAGGCTAGCCGGGACTGAGTGCAAGGTTGATTGTGATCCCCTACAACAATGAAACTATCATTCATTCTTTTAAATTAAATAGAGATTCTATTGAATCCTTTTGTTTTTAAACTTTAGGCACTTGAATTCACCAACTTTTTACTTGACACAAATTTTTCTTTGAGTATGTTTCAGGTAATCCGTGATGGGAGTCTAGCTATTGTAGAAGACCTTGACTAAGCTCCATGACCCATGGCAATAACACGTTATGTTTTAAAACATTTTGAACAATTTACATTTGTTATTGTTGGAAACAATTTGTACTGATGAATATTGTACTCGTGTTGGAGGGTAGACCTACTTCTAGCCCGGTTTTTCTTTAAACATTAATGCCACGTGATGTTCTCTCCTTTTGTGCTCTTACGATGGTTTGGTTTCCGCTGCCATATGTTGTTGCTATTTTGTGACGTCCCACCCTACCTGGGCTCAGGGTGTCACAGATTGGTATCAGAGCCAAAGGTTGTAGAGAAATCAGGAATGCCATAGTAGACCCTAGGCTACAACTCTGATACCTTAGGACCGTCCTTGTGGAAAAGTGTTGGGATGATCGGGTTGGGTAAATTGATGATTACTCTCGATGAACGTAATCATGAATTTACAGGACGCGTAAATTCCATCTTGGACCTTTAGGTAATGATTGAACCTTCTCTGTTTGAAACTTATGATTTTTGTAATTTCTTTTAAAGCGGTCTAAAGGTTTTCCTAAGATAAACTACCTTGCCTATTATGATTTGAAGAAACTACTGATTTATGATACTATTGTTTATTGATACCTCTGATTATAGATACTATTGGGATATCTGATACTATTGCCATAACTATTACTATAAGTACTATTATTATTATTATAATCATGAGCTATGAGAAACCAAATTACTCATGATATTTCTTGCAAAGGCACCAGCATACCCAACTGACAGCATTGCACCAACTGGAAGCCTTAGGAAGCCGACACCGTGAACGGAGTACGAGGAATATATGAGGAGATGTGGATATCCGTGCTGGATATCCATTACATCCAATGACACTGAGTAGTCAGAAGTCTCTTCCTCGAGTCCCCTCGGGGATAGGGGTGCATGTGTTATCACCCGCCCATACAAGAGTGCTAGCTCAGGTCCCTCAGTCTCCTTTAGAATGCCACCTCCTCCTCCACCACCTGTTAGGACTTCGATACCTACACCTAGCCATCGGGCAAGCGACGTAGGTCCCTCCGATGCTGCACTGGACGTGATTTTAAAGACCTTCCGTCATCACGAGCTGTCACTCCAGCACGCCACTCGGACCTCATTCTGCCCAGTTTCAGGCCATGATGGCTTCACATGGGGTCCAGCGGTTGGAGCAAGAGCAGAGGAAGAAGAACTCATAATGGCTTGGAAGGCTGAAGAAGAAGTGGATGTGAGAGCGTGGAGAGGAAGTGAGATTATCTGTCTTTTAGACAGTTGAAGGAAACTCTTTCTTTATTATCTGATACTACTCTTATTATTATGGGGGTGATGGAACCTTCCAACATGTAAGAGTATAACTCCGATTCAACTATGTGTGCTGATACTATTGACCCAATCTATCTATGAAACTATTTCCATGAATGTTAAATTTTGCTGAGCTATTTGTATTGAACTGCTATGTGTCATGTTATGTGTTGGGAATTTTAGCCGGTGTCTATTTTGGATGAACTGTCTTAAGTTAGTTTTGTGAAACATTGTTAGAGATATTAGTGGTGTGTATATTACACTCTCTCCTTCTAGGGCGCGATACATTAGGGTAAATGATGGTTGGGCTACTCGAAACCAATTATGAGATGCTAAATGAATTTATCTGTGATGCTATCAGAATGCCAATAAGGGGAGGAACCCAGTTTGGAAGACGAGGAGCTACTAGAGGCCGCCGTGAGGAGGACAGACAAACCGGAAACCAACCTACCCCACCAAGAATCCTCGTGGGGAGAATGCTAATCGAGAGAATGATGAGAGAATTGCCAACCTCGTAGCAAAACAGATCGCTAACGCCATTCCAACCATCATCGCCCAGATCAATACAGACCGGAGTAACCCCGGTGGTAATGATGGATTCGGGAACGAAGAGGGCGATAACGAGGAAGCTGAAGCACTGATGAATCGATGCTCCTACAAAACCTTCATGGCATGCAAGCCCAAGGATTTCTATGGCACTGAGGGTGCGATAGAGATTTACCGCTGGATCAATGAAATGGAAATTGTCCTGGACATCAATGAGTGTAAGATGGAGCACATGGTGAGGTTCGCATCACAATCACTCATGGGATTGGCTCTAGAATGGTGGAAGACGGTTACTCATCCCTGGGGAAGAAATGCTACTAACCGAATGAGTTGGAACGAATTCACGAAACTGATAACCAACAAGTACTAGCTCATCAATCAACTCGAGAAGCTAGCGTCCGAATTTCTAAACCTAGAAATGAAAGGTCCTAATTACACTGAGTACATAAACCGCTTCTTAGCCCTGTCTCAACAAGTGCCATACCTGGTGACACCGGAATCTAAGGGCGTAGCACATTTCATCTGGGGGTTACATCACAGAGTTAGGGGTATGGTCCGATCTTCCAGACCTACAACTTTACAGGCTGCGGTGGATCTTGCTAGCAGCTTAATTAATGACCTAGTTAGTGCTGGATGGACAGAGCACGGAAGAACTGAAGAATATAAGATAAAGTGGGTTGATGTCAAGAAGATGATGGGTAGCAGTAGTGGTTCAAGCAAGAGGTTAGGTGAAGGTATTAGACGTGATGATCAGGGAAGAAGGGCACGGAAGCTGTAAGTAGGCACAAGCCCCTTCTGTAACAAGTGCAAACTGCACCGCCAAGTGAGGTGTAACCCAATGCCCTGTTTTAGGTGCAAGCGAACCGGTCACTTAATTAAGGACTATACGTATGTGCCAGGTAAACAATGCTATGAATGTGGTGATCTAGGGCACATGAGGAATAAGTGTCCTAAGCTGTGGAGAGATAAGGATGCTAGATCCAACAAGCCTAAGGGACGAGCATTCGTGATGGAACAAGCCTAACCTGATGTTCTATTTGATACTGGAGCAACTGCGAGTTTTGTCTCTAGTACTTTTAGGCCTTTGATTGACTTAAGTGCATGCATCCTAACTGATATGTTTACGATAGAATTAGCTGACAAAAAAATCTTATAAACTAATGAAGACATCAAAGATTGCTTAATGAATCTAGAAGGAAGTACATTTAAGATTAACATGATGCCTATTAAATTAGGAGGATTCGATATGGTTGTTGGTATGGATTGGCTGGCTAGGCATAGAGTCAAAATCGGGTGTGATGAATGCCTACTTAAGATACCTTTGAGCGACGGGAAAGTGCTAGTTGTTCATGGCAAAAGAAGTAACATGCTATATCCTATGATATCTCATCTAAAGGCTACCAAGAGTCTTACGAAGGGATGCCCAGCTTTCATAGTCTATGTGATGAAGGCTAAAGAGGTGAAGAATATTAGGGATATTGAAGTGGCTTTTGAATATCCAAAAGTGTTTCCTGAAGACCTACCAGGACTCCCTCCAAATCGACAGTTCCAGATAGATCTACTTCCTGGTGCTGCACTAGTAACCAAGGCACCATACCGACTCGCCCCTCCCGAGATGTAGGAACTAATGCTACAAATCCAAGAGCTACTTGACAAGGGATTTATACGGCCAAGTGTTTCTCCATGGGCTACCACGGTACTATTCGTGAAGAAGAAGGATGGAACCCTACGTATGTGTATTGATTACAGGGAGCTAAACAAGCTGACAATAAAGAACCAATACCCTCTTCCAAGAATAGATGACCTATTTGATCAACTACAGGAAGCAAGTTATTTTTCCAAGATAGATTTAAGATCAGGGTACCATCAGCTGAAGATAATAGAAGAAGAGATACCGAAAATGACCTTTAGAACTAGATATTGACATTATGAGTATCTGGTCATGCCCTTTGGGCTGACTAATGCACCAGCGACGTTTATGGATCTCATGAACCGTGTATGCCGCCCATATCTTGACAAGTTTGTGATTGTGTTTATCGAGGACATCCTGATCTACTCCCGTAGTAAGGAAGAGCACTAGAAGCACCTCAGGGTGATTCTTGAATTACTCAAGAATGAGCAAATATATGCCAAGTTCTCCAAATGCGAATTTTGGATGCGAGATATCCAATTTCTAGGGCATGTGGTAAATGAGAACCGGATTCAAGTTGTAAGGATTCCTATAAGTCTGATGCAGCAAAAACACTCTAAGTCTTCCTGCATGCTGCACAGAACATGAAGTAGAAATGCTTCGGAAGTTTTACACTTCACTTCAGAAATATTCGAAGTGTAAAAATCTTCCGAAGCCAAGACCAATATCTTCCGAAGACAGAAATGAAGTCTTCCGAAGCTTCAAAGACAAAGTCTTCCAAAGCCAAAGAACCAAGACAGATTCTTC
Organism: Flaveria floridana; assembly: GCA_018326465.1. NCBI lineage: Eukaryota > Viridiplantae > Streptophyta > Magnoliopsida > Asterales > Asteraceae > Flaveria > Flaveria floridana. Next base: position 7,546 of record BJCO01636965.1, read on the forward strand.
CGAATACTTTTATCAGACATGCTTTTATCTGATGTACTTTTTCTTTAAAGCTGATCCACTTTCCCGCTTCCACTCTGGTTGGTCACCAACTTGCATGAGTTGGTGAAAAGGTGCATGCTTTAGGAAAACTGTACATCGAGCTCTTGGGTCCAACCTTTCTACTTTATGTACTTTTATCCTTTTTGTAATATATTAGGATGTGAGCTATGGCATGTCATACTCACTAGTCAAAAGGCAATCTGTCTTTTGACTCTATATGGATTTTGTTGTCTAGTTCATGTATCCAGCTAGCCTTCAAAGTATGGCCGGCTGTAGGTTGTAGTATATAGTGTTTCAAGTCTTGTAACTTAGTAGTGATGTATGCTTATGCTTGAATACTTGTAACTTTGAACTTGAGAAGCAATATACAGCATCCTTGAAAACCAACTACTTGTGTTGTTATCTTGTTCTGTTTTCTAAGTTTACTTGTGTTCTTTGCATCATCATAACCAGTTCCCCATTTGATCTGTTAAGTGTTCTTATACACTCTCCTCATTATGTTGTTGTGTTGTAAGTGCTACCCTTCAAATTGTCCTGCATTTGGTATCGGAGTTTTCCAGGCTCTTGATATAAGATCTCACCATCTTAAGATTCCTCACACACATAAAATACTTAACAACTCAAATGGCAGCTCTTTCTAAAGCTGATATGGAAACTGGTACTATGACCAAGTCCCCACTGATCACTCCTGAAGACTTTGACACATAGTGCATAAGAATGGAAGGCTTCATCAAGTGTCAAGACTTAAGGATGTGGGACTCAGTTGTTAATGGTCCCTTCATACCAAGCACTACTTCTGCTACTGGTAATTGTATCATCCCAAAAGATGTAGATGATTACACAGAAGAAGACAAGAAAAGAATAGAGGTTGATCAAAGGGCCATGACTTGTCTGCAAACTGCTCTTCCAAACTCCATCTACAGAGGCTTCAAGAAGTGCAAGACAGCTAAAGATTTATGAGAAACACTGAAGCTCATGTATGAAGGATCCAAGGAAACTAAAGAGAACAAGGAGGATCTCTTAAAGCAACAGTTTGAGAACTTTACTTTCAAGGCTGGTAAGACCCTGACTCAACAATACTTCAGGTATGTTGAGATAGTGGATCCTCTAGTGGATATTGGAGTACCTCTTGAGAACATGGACATAGTAAGGAAGTTCATGTCTTCTCCTCCAAAACTATGGACACATTATTGTGTTTTGATCAAGAGAACTTCAGACCTTAAAACTCTTACTCTTACAGAGTTGTATAGTATCCTGAGTGCATTCTAGATGGAGATGAACATACAAAATTCCTCTGGTAACTCCAATAACCAACTGAGTTTAGCTCTTCATATGGATGAAAGGGAAAGCATTGAACCACAACATCAATTGCTATGCTACCCTGACAACTCACACAAGGGGCCTTTCATCACCTTCCCAGAGACACCAAGAGAAAGCTACACTCAAGGAAGTCCCTCCAAGAGACAAGTTCTTCTCATGCCTTTGTCTCAGCTGATGAAACCTCTGGCAGCTTTCTCCTCACTCTTGAAGACCTGGACTGTATCCATCCAGATGATCTGGAGTATATGGAGTTAGTTCAGCAAATGGCTCTTCTCACTCATAGGGCCAAGAAGTTCTACAAGAGGACTGGGAGAAAGTTTCCATGCAATACGTCTAGTGGAATGTTTGGACTGGACAAAAGCAATGTAAAGTGCTACAACTGTAACCAGATGGGACACTTTGCAAGAGAGTGTAAGGCACCAAGAACAAATGGTGACCAAACACAAACCAGACCAAACTACACTGAGAAAGCTCACCAGAATGATAAGCCAAAGCAGCACGCTGCAGTTGCTGTTGAAGAAAGAGGCTTTGACTGGAGCTTTCAGATAGAAGATGCATCTCCAAACTAAGCTCTTATGGCAGACCATGATGAAACCAAGGTATTGGAAAATCTTTGCTCTTCTGAATACATTGCTAAAGTTAATAGATACACATCATATAAATTAGAGCTGAGATCTGACCTTGACTCCTTAAACATTTTAAAAGTTGATTTTAAAATAGCTAAAAATGATTATAAACTGAAAATAGAAGATTTAGAAAAAACCATTTCAACTCTTAAACATGAGCTAACAAATTACAGGACTCAGATCAAAGATCTCATAGCTAAGTTAACTGAATGCCAGGCTAAGCTTGTGATCAGCAAAGCTATGGCAGAAAACTATGTTCTTGAAGAAGAAACCTTCAAGAACATAATATCCTCATCCTTGCATGCAAAAGTGTATTATTAAAATAAGCAGGGACTGGGATCTACTGAGATAGCTCCTGGACATACCATCTTTTATATAAGATCTCCTAGGTGTGGAACTTGTGAAGATGAGCTTCCCCTCATAGATCCTTTGACTGAAGAGGATGAAGAGGAGATGGTGAAGAATGACTTTGGTTTGAGTGAAGAAAGGCACTATGAGAAAGGTCACCATTCCTCCGAGGAGAGTAAAGTTGTTAGGATGACCAAGTCAAGAAGAAAGAATTTGATCAGGAAAGACAAAAGAAAATCAAAGAAGGCTCAAGAGATCAAGGCTACTTTTGACTCTAAGCAGAAACAAGTTTTTATCTCTTTAGTGTTTGAAGTGGTTAAGACTGATGACATGAACTCTGGTTCATGTGCAACTCATCTCAGTAACAAGAAGAAGACTGATCAGTTGTGTGTTACTACTACATAGCCTTTACCATCCAACTCCAAGAACAGTTCTCAACCTAAAAGAACTGTCTCAGCTCCAACAAAGGTGAAGGTGGAGAAGGGATGTGACCAAAGTCAGTCCTCTTCTAAGAAGATGACTCTTGGGAAGAAGAAACTGAAGTATGTCATGTGTGAGAGTACTTCTCATTTGGCCAAGGATTGTCCATATAATACTAAAGGTACTCTTCACATGATGAACAAAGGGACTTCCAAGAATTCGAAGAAGAACTTAGCTTCAGAAGGAAAATATGTTTTCTTCAGAAGTTCCAAAATGAAGAAGAAGGAAAGTGGAAAACTGCCTTCGGAAGAAAAATTGGTCTTGGAAGAAAGGAATGCCTCTGAAGTACTGAAGCTTGCTGCAGTAAAGGCAAGTTCTTTCGAAGGTCCAGTCATCAAAACTTCAAAAGTTTCAAGAACTTCCGAAGTATTGAAGGTCAAGTCCAAACTTCCAAAGGTGGTGTGGAAGTCAAAGAAAGGCCAAATGACTGAAGGTTATTCATCAACAACAGCACAAGATCCTTAAAGCACAACCATAGGATCTATTACTGTTGCATTGTCTTCAACTGTTTTAAATGAACCCAAGACCAATGAGGCTTGAGTTTCCAAATGTAACTAGCTATCTCTTTGTGTAGGAACAACTACACACAAACAAAAATGTGTGGATCATTGACAGTGGTTACTCCAGGCACATGACAGGCAATAGGTCACTACTCCAAAAGTTTAAAAGAATTGATGGAGGACCAGTTGCTTTTGGAGGAGATGAAGGTGGTTACTTTACTAGAAGGGGCAAGGTCACAAATGGTAAGCTCAGCATTGACAAGGTAAACTTTTTCAAGGAGCTTTGACAAGGTAAACTTTGTCAAGGAGCTTGGATACAATCTTTTGAGTGTATCTCAATTTCGTGATCAGAGTCATAACATGCTGTTTACTGAGCATGAGTGCATTGTTCTCAAACCCAAGGTGGTCATTCCTCATGAGCACATCCTACTCAGAGCCCCCAGGAAAGGGAACATGTACAAGATGGATTTGCAAGAAACATCTCCCTCAGGAGAAGTTTCATGCTTTCTATCTAAAGCAAATAGTGATGAGTCTTTCCTTTGGCATAAAATAATGTGTCATGTAAACTTTGATAACATGAATAAATTAATTAAGAATGATTTGGTAACTGGAATACCAAAAAGGGAGTTTACAAGTGATGATCATTGTGT